>ML814345.1:43634-59068 GCA_009831015.1 Picea engelmannii | reverse complement strand
TATATAGGAGACTAGGAGGTATAATTACAACTAATGGCCTAAAGCCAACATAAATAAAATAACATTACTAATCTAATATGCCCCAATTAAGGGGTAATAAATAACATTACTAATCTAATATTCCCCAATTAAGGGTTAATGAGCCAATATTAGGGCTTAACATAAAGGTTTGGAAAATAAGTAAAAGAAAGGAAAGATAGGTAAATAAGGAATAGGTTCAAGAGATTGTACTTTCAGGCATTGTAGTGAAAGATGAATCCACAGACAGAAAGAAATAAGTCAGAGCTTAGAGAGATAATGAATCTACCAATAAAGATGATGATGAATACACATCAGAGTAGGAATTGTTTTGAGCCATCATGCTTAGAGACTCCCAAGTAATATGAATATTAGACAGGGGGAGTCTATGCGATAGATGTGACAGACCAAAGAACCATCTTTTGAGAAGCTTGCAGAGTTTGAGAAGATAGATTCAGAGAAATCATTTAACAGAAGTACAGCTTGATAGATTAATCAAGACTTCATGATAGTATAGTGATAAATGGGTTAGCATTATGGACAGTTGCGCAAGTAGAGTCTTGGATAGTATGGACATAGATGGATTCGTAAAAACACTTAGCAGGTTTGGACAGATATATGATAGTGGATGAGAGCATGGATTCATATATTGGTTCAGAGAGTGGTTCAGAGACAAAGGAACATTATCATAATGGATGATAATTACATAGGAAATGGCTCAAACAATGCTAATGGATCCCAAATTGATAGATTTTTTTGGACACATGCAATGCATACATCAGTTCACATTCAAAACAGAGTAATGCTCAGAAACAACAATGAAAAAAATCCCTACGAACTATGGAAAGGAAGCGTTGATAACAATCTCTACATCAAGGTAACTCAAGGTAACTCAAGGTAATATTTTATTAATTGAAATTTATGTTGATGATATTGTTTTGGAAGTACTAATGGCAGGTTAAGCCAGAAATTTTCAAAGGATATGCAGAATGAATTTGAAATGTCATTACTTGGAAAACTATCCTTCTTTTTGGGTCTTCAGATATGTCAAAGAAACCAAGGAATTTTTATTTGTCAAACTAAGTATATCAAAGAAATGCTAAAGAGGTTCGGAATGGAAGATTGCAAACCAGTTACCACTCCTATGCAAACCAGTTGCAAGTTGAGAAAAGATGATGATTCAAAGTCTACAGACCATAGGAAATACAGGTCAATGATTGGTAGCTTACTATATGTGACAGCATCTGGACCATATGTAATGCAGGTAGTTGGACAAGTGGCACGATTTCAAGCAGCACCAAAGGAATCACATGTATTAGCAGTGAAGAGGATTTTCAAATATCTCAAAGGAAAATAAGAGTTTGGATTATGGTATCCAAAAGGAAATGATCTATCACTTATTGCCTACACAGATGTAGATTGGGAAGGTTGCATTGATGATCGATGAAACACCAGTGGAGCAACGTTCTACTTGGGTGAGTGTTTAGTATCTTGGCTAAGAAAGAAACAATCATCAATATTCTTATTTACAGTCAAGGCATAGTATATTGCAGCAGCAACATGTTGTACACAGTTTCTATGAATGAAACAAACTTTGACAGATATATAGGCTAAGTATGATGAGCCCATTTCAATCTATTGTGATATTACAAGAGCCATCAGTATCTCAAAAAACCTGGTGATGCACTCCAAGACGAAGAACATTCCAATTAAGTATCACTTTCTATGGGAACAGGTTGCAAAGAAGAAAATCAGAGTTGAATATGTGGGAACAAAAGAAAAAGTGGCATACATCTTTACAAAACCACTTCCACGGGAATCCCTTGAGTATCTTCTCCATAGACTAGGAGTAATTTCTACTCCAAAATGAATTCTTTTGAATGCTTATCTTATATGTCTTAGATGTACATGAGGAAGCACCATAAATAGGACAAAGGGGGAGAGATTTATCAAATGCAAAGGTAAATGCTTGGAGAGAGAGCATAGAGTCATGTTTCCAAGGGGAGCGATTGTCACAAGGGAAGAATGAGCGATATGAATTCAGAGTGATACCCTTTGTCAAAGGGGGAGATATTATTCATATGAAGGGAAAGAAAGTAATCAGAGGATTATAAACACAAAGAGAAATCAAAGGCACGTAGATAGGGGGAGCAACCCCAAGGAGAGTTCATTCAGGGGGAGAAACCGCAAAGAGAGATACTCTTTTCCATTGATGTCAAAGGGGGAGACATAGAAACATTGATAAAGAGTATAAGCATGAATGTTATGCCGACTAAGTGTTTCCATCAATGCCAAAGGGGGAGATTGTTAGACAATCGGCTTAGGTTGATGGATAGTTGGTATGGATTGTTTGTTTTCATTGATGTCAACTATTGGAGAGTGATATTGTAGATTAATGTCAACCCTTAGTGATTGATGTCAACCCTTAGTGATTTATGTCAACCCTTGGAGAAAGTCCGATAGAAAATTCTGGTAGCACAAAGGTTTGGGTAATGGACCCAAGGTTGTTTCATATATAAATGTATGAGTTTTAATATATTTGAAGGTAAGACTATTCTATATGGATAGTACATGTCATTACATTTCTTGTGGTATGTGGAACATTACATAACTCCTCACGGTTAGAGAGTTATGGCCATGAAAAGTTGGAGAACCCAGGTTTGGGTAATGGACCCAAGTTTGTTTGATGGATAATGGTATGAGTTTTGATATTTTTGAAGGAAATACTATTCTATATGGATAATACATGTCATTCCATTTCTGGTGGTATGTGGAACATCACATAACTCCTCATGGTTTGACAATTATGGCCTTTCGAAGTTGGAGGACCCTCATATGTTGGCCTGAAGCCCCAAAAGGTCAAAGAAGTCAAAGATCTTGCAAAGAAGAAATTATTATTTAAATGATAAAGTAAAGTGACAAAGTCAACAAGGATTATTTAAATAATAAAGTGAAGTGACAAATTCAAAGAAGATTATTTAAATGATAAAGTGAGGTGACCTATAAATGGGTTAAGTGATCTAGAAATAGGTTAAGTGACCTAGAAATGGGTTAAGTGACCTAGAAGATGGAGAGTATAAATAAGAGGAAAGGCTCTCTCATTTAAAATCACACTTGAGCATATTGAATATCTACAGGTGAATAAGGTAACCAAGGGATATATAAGCCGAATTTCAGAGGGAAGGTGAAGAAAAGAGGGCCAGAAATCAAGGGAGGATAAATTTTTTTGATGATGCTTTCTAAGGTATGTTATTTACAGGTCATATCACCATTTTTCACAATAAATTTGTTTCTAGAATGATTGAGACCATGATATTGATAGGCCATTGGGGAAACATATCCAAGTATCTGTGGTAAAAAATTCATCTTGTGGGTCATTGTATTTTTGGAGTTACACTCTGTGGAAAATAGGGTTTGTGGCTAATCCTGAAACTATTCTAAAACATGTGCTTTGGGTAAAAACATCATAACTTCTTCATAACATATCCAAATTTCGTAAGACAAAATTTGTTGGTTAGAGTACAGTCTTTAGTATGATGTGTAACATATTCATATCCATTCAACAAATATTCCATGTGGGGCACACTCTACAATCTCTCTCTCTAGAATAATCCAGAATTCAACAAGGTATGGCATTTTTGCTATAACTCATTTTTATGAGAGGTTCCAAGTAGTGAAACCAAGAGGAATTTCATAAAAAACATTGAATAACATTGTGTATCAGTTTTAGATCTTTGTTCATTACAGGTACAAAGTTATGATTATTTCAAGTTAGGGTTTTTGACTAATCCAAAACTAGTCATGTGAGACTAAAGAAAAGTTTGATGAAAATGATAGTCTCTTGTTGTGAAAGTTAAGGTTTCTAGGTATGTAATTATATACACCAGGTCTATTACATAATTACAAATCATATTTGGATGATGAAATTGATGAGGTCTTTTGATTAAGGTACATGTTGGGTACATGGTTGAGACAAGTAGTTGATGAGTTGGCACAAACATGAGATGTATAGTTGATGATGTTGGTACATATTGATGAGTCGTAGTTGATGAGTAGTTGAAACATGATTGGTACATACTTGGTACATGGTTGGAGGCACTTGTTAGTAGTATTGTTTACACATGGTTTATGGATGATGTAGCATACTTGAATTGGTATATTATTAGAAGCACATATTGATCTTGGTGATGATTATGAGTTGTTGTGTTATGGTTGGTTGATGCACATATTTGAGAGTTGTCTTGGTGATTGATCTCGGTGATTAGATATGATTTGGTTGATAATATTGATGAGACAAGTTATTGTGATAGGTTATTTTGACAGGCTATTGTGACAGGTTATGTGTATAGGTTTGGTGCATGGTTGATGCACTTGTCCATGGTACGGGTTTTGTACAAGTTTGGTGCATGGTTGATGCACTTGTTCACGGTATAGGTTTTGTATAGGTTGGTGCATGGTTGATTCACTTGTTTATGGTATAGGTTGATTACAGGTTGAGGTACAGGTTGATGCATGGTTCAAGTTTATTGGTACATGTTTACAACGGTATATCTCACAGTGATAGTGTGACAGTGGTTCTATCATTCTACTTCTACTTCAAGGACGTTGGATGGGGCAAGGAAATGTGGTTGTAGCCACCTTTCGGTTGTAGCCGGAGAACATAGGGGGTTGTATCCTCCTTCTGGTTGTAGCCAGATAATTGGGGAGTTGGATCTTCCCTTAGGTTGTAGCCTCAGAAACTGCGGGGTTGGAGTCTCCTTCTAGTTGCAGTTGGAAAAAAAAAGGAAGTTGGTGCTTCCAATGAATGTAATTCTTCAAGACATATAAGAAAAAGCAGTCCATGGTTTTCTCCCTCTTTGGGTTTCCACATAAAACACTGGTGTACTGTGTATGTGTATGATTGTTCATTTTTTCATTGCTTATTTACTCTGCATTTATTGGATGATAATGCTACATTGATATAACACTTGGATTATATGGATAAAAAGTATTAAATTGATCTATTATTGATTCACCCCCCTCTCAGTAATCCAACACCTGAACAGACACGTGTACTACAACCAAGTCTTCCCCCACGGGTAGTGCACTAGGGCATCATTCCTTTATAATTACATGCAATCAAGTAATATTAGTGTATATAACAAATAATTAAATGATATAAACACTGGAAAATTAATATAATATAGGTAAACAAAGACAACAATGACAAATATAGACACTTTTCTTGACATGTAGAAAAAGATACACTTTGTGAGATATATAGTCATAACCAACAAAAACAACATGATATTCTTATTTCGACTTCATCATTATGTCATATTCTTTCTTGATTTCACTTGGAGACCATAAGTGTTAAGTGAATGACAACTTCCTTGGGCCCAAATCGGAGACCACAATTTAATTTATAAGGGTTTGAGAGATGAGGCAGTATGGGGTTGAGATCTGAGGGAGTATTAGGGGTCAAGGATTGGGGTACATAATGATTTAGGGGTTTATAAGGGGTCAAGGGGTAAGGGATTATAGGTTAATAGGTTATTGGTCATCCAATAGTTAGGGGTACTTAGGTGTTAGTATTATATATGGATCAATCAACTTAGGTGAGAGTGAGAAACAAAGACAACAAATCAATGATGAAACTTGTGAAATTTATGAAGATGAACTTATAAATATGTTGAAAAAATATAGGAAAAATGTTATTTTTCTTAACATGTAGAAAGAGAGACACTTTGTGAGATATATAGTAACAACCAAAAAAGAAACATGTTCTTATTTCACCTTCATCATTATGTCATATTCTTCCTTGATTTCACTTGGTGACAATGAATTTTAAATCCATGGAAAATTTCCCACAACTTGGAGACCACGATTTATAAGGGGTTAATATCATCTTATATAACCCTTTGATCCCTAACCATTAATCCAACCCTAACCTATAAACCATTAACCCCTAACCCTTTAATCCCTATCCCCTAACCCCTCATACCCTATCCCCCTAATCCTTAACACCTTAACCCCATTCCCCCTATCCCTAAGCCCTGAACCCCTAACCCATAAACCCTTAACCAATAACTCAGCCTAGCCCCCTAAGCCCCTAAACAATTAACCCCTAACCCAACCTAACCTATTAATCTCTAACCCTTACTCCCTAAAACACCATTAGCCTCTAAATCCCATAGGACCTAAACCCCCTAAACCTACCTTAAACCCTAACCCCTTAACCACTAAGCCTTAATGGCCTTATTAACCCTTACACCACTAAATTATTAACCCCTAACCCCTTACACCATGTACCCCTAAACCTTAAACCCCTTAACCACTAATCCCTACCCTAAACCCTAATTAAAATATACATCTTATGTCTACTTCTTCTATTCTTAACTTACTCTCAATTTGTTGTGTACATAGAATATATCCATAAAGAAAAAATGATTCATTACTTTTTTTCTACATTTAACATATAAACATTTACGAAAACAAGCTACAATATAAAGACATGTAATGAATAACTTACCAAGGGACAATATTCATGCCCTCCTTCAATGTGTCCATACTATGTACAATGTTTTTTAGTTGTTTTTATTAAAAGTCTCCTTCTATTATAACCCATGCACTTTTTACAAAGGAAATAACATTTTCGATCACCCAAATCCTCCAATGCATATCTCACGTCTCCTTGTCCTCCTAGAGGAATGTTATGTGACATTTTTCCTTGCCAAACTTTGAGTCATGATTATCTTCAAAAATCAACCTAATAGTTTAACTATTTGTAATGAAGTTAACAAAATAAAAACTTTTTCTATTCTGACCAAAAAATATCCCCTATATATAATAACCTTTGCAAATCGTCGCTAGTATAGAAACAACGTCGAATGTCTCTAAAATTTCCTTTTTTTTAATTACATATCCTTTTTTCGTCAGATTTTCAATAGTTGATGACCAAAGAGATGTTTCTTAACGTTAAAAAATATTGACTTTGTCAAATCTTGGTAAGGGGATTTTTGACCTGGTCAACCGTAGGATATGCAACGATACCTCGAGACGTAAAATATACAAGGAAAGATATATTACCATTGTTTATCCAACTTGTATGTCCCTTTCATTGGATAGCCGACGAACATTGGGCACTATTTTAAAAAAATACAAAAATTGCAAATGAAATCCTACAATATGGCCGATTTTATCTGTATTGTTGGAGTACGATGTCGGTTTTTCCGTACATATGTATTAGTGCCAGGAAGAGGAACAACACCTAAATGGAAAAATACTCGAGCTTCTGCTTCAAGTAAGAGAAGAAATATCGACTTCCGAGATGCACCTGATAGTGGCAAGGGTGGTAGTGGTCAATGAGTGATCAATGAGCTCCATTTTGTATCTATGACACCATATGCCACTCTTCCATGTTTGGGCACTTACTACCATTTTATATATTGGGAACGATGTGCGATTTTTCAAAAAATGAATAGTTAAGACGATTTTGAATACACACACACATACACATTTCATGGAACGTGTTCTATGAATTGAAGTGTTTGTTTATTTGATGTTGATGAATGATTATGATGATGATTACGATGATTATAATGATGATTTAACCCTATAAATATGTAAACACAATAAGAATCAACTCATCTAATTAATATCATCATGTTAATCAATTGTCCATTAGGTCGCCCTACTTGAACACAAGACATTAATTGATATATGTTAAACCAATTATGTTATAAATCATTTTGTTTTGATGCAATTTCCATCTTGTATGTGTAACATTGAATGTCACTATTGAGAGGTGAAGAAAACCTATTATGTATGCTTATTTGGTTAATCATAAATCATTCAATTATTGGTATTATTATATACCTTTGTTTAAATCATGGAAATATTTTTGTCACGTTTCAATGGAAATAATATTGATATATTTGAAAAAAAATCAATATTTGTGGATTTAAAGGATAGAAAACTACCTCTTAAATTATGTGTAATGCATGCACCACTATTTATGTAGACTTTCACCTAATAATGATGTTATTCAAGTTGCATCACTTCCTTTATCCTATTAAGTTGAACCACTATTTATGTAGACTTTCACCTAATAATGATGTTATTCAAGTTGCATCACTTCCTTTATCCTATTAAGTTGAACATATGTTTAACGCCATATTTTTCAATTGGGCCTAAATGAAACCTACTTTAGGTGTATTGTTGGATTCTTTAAGTCATGTATCCTAGGTTGAGTCCTTTCACATTGATTATTTTAGTTCTTGAAATACTTAATAATTTGTTAATTCAAATTATTAAATCCATCACACAAACATAGTCAATCATTAGGGTTTCATTAGGGTGGTTTGGTAAGCCTTATTATGTCTTAATATTATTGTTGATGGTATACTTAAGAGACCAAAACTTGAAGCCCCAATTTATCCCACATAATCAATTTTGCCAAACAACGATCCCAAATCATTCAAATTGGAAATAATTTTATAGTTCTATGTGAATGATTCTCCCATAACCAACTCTAGAGTGGGAATTATCCTAAAACTAGGCCAATTGGTCATGTTTAACAAATATAATTACATACATCTGTATTCCACACTACAATAAAACCTATTGGTTTTGTTTCTACTTAGTGGATCAGTGTGTATAGGGAGTTACATTTGGTGTTACCACTTTTCAAATGTATTTTTTAAAACATTTTAACTAATTTACTTTCAACATGCTTCTCCTATTCTATTTTATGCAAGTGATGCATCTGATCACATACTCATTGTACAAGGACCCACCCTTCAACTTACTTACTTTCATTTACTTCTCCAAATCAATTATATTTGGATTCACCATAAATATGTAGAATGAGAGGTCCTAAGTATCAATGATAGCTTTATATTTCTTGTATACCATCTTAGATTATCCCTCGTTATTTTTGGTAATATTTCAATTTTAGGAATGTGAGTTGTGCTCATAACGACCCTTAGACACGGTGAAACCAATGAACAAGAAAGAAACAACCAATTCTCAACATGTCTATGAACATGAATAATGAAATACCCAAGCATAAGCTTCAATTCAATAACATACTATTTGATACAACTAACTATCTAATTCCTTCTATTGTTAATATATAAAATAGCATAATAAGCTTGTGTATGAGAAATGTAATGTTTTATGTACAACTTTAGCAATTTCAAGTTCTCAAGTGAAGTATCCATATTTGAGCATTGTTTGTTTTGCTTGATCCATTTCTTCTTTCTCTTGCAAATATTTGATGTATGAACATGGCTTTAAATATAGCTTTATTCCTCACTTACAAATATGAAATACAAACTTATACTAGAAAATATGGATGGAAGTTTCACTATAAAAACATAAAATCAATCTTGAAGAAACCCTCTTGAAGGATACAAGCTTGGAAGCTATTTTCTCTTCACTTTGGGAATGCCAACTAATATGGAAAGAAATGGAATATAACTCGCAATTTCCTCACATATGTCACAATACTTCAACAAGTCCATGGGTTTCCTCACATATCTATCAATCACTTGGTTTGAATGCTTGGAAGACCATTGCACTGGTTAAGAAGATGTACAAGGATACCAAGTGATTGATGGGATTCCTAGGAATTTAACAAGTAGGAAAAATATTTCCCATCTCAAAGAGAAGAATCGGTATTGGGAACATAGGGAATATACTAGCATTCATAACCAATTATCTTCTCTATAGAGGCACATCACTAGCCTAGCAAGCCTCCCAAGTGAGAATTTTTTTCAAAAATGTGAAAAACATGTCTATGTGGCCAAGAAAAGATACCAAAATGATAAAACAAATTAGGTTTACATTTCGTGGTTATTTAAAAATAATTTTCAAGTTAATACAATAAAAAAACTCATGGCCACCCATCAAATTCCTAGCTTGTTTGGTTCTTCAGTGGTCATTGTGCAAAAATTGCATTGTCCCTTACTAAGAAAAACCCTAGCTTCGAATATTGTCGAATAAACCACTTTATTAGAAATGGAGTCTTAGGAGAGGGGATCGCTTAGTTGTAACCCGGTTTCAATATTCCAATGCATTTGGCGGTTCATCAATACGAGTCGTAGTTTGAGTTTTATGGTGAGTTGAAACTCGCTTCTGGAAGCCACTTAGGGACACATTGAGAATTTGGTTCGGGGGCATAAAATCCAAACAAAGCAACATAATTGAGTTTCGTAAGCTCCCACAGTTGTACTTTGTTGAACTTATGTTTATACTGAGATGGGAGCGGGTGAATCAATACAAGATGCATTTTACTTTAATTGATAATTCATCAATCATTCATTATCTTTAAAACAATAAATGCATGTAAACTCAGATCACGATGTAAATATTTTAACTTGGAAACCCTTGCGGGAGAAAACCACAAAAAATTATCGTTATAAATTTCTGTAGAAACCAACCTATTGTTACAAAGATTGTAGGAACCAAACTACTGGAGACACCAATGTCCTTAGATGACTACCAACTAAACAATATATTGTGTAGGCCCCAACCTACTGGAGACACCAATCTCCTTAGTTGAGCATCAAATCAGTATGACTTGTATAGACACCAATCTAAGATCTTCATCTTCATGCACAGAGTAATTTTGACTTCACTTGCATGCTTCATATTTCATGCATTTCACAATATCATCATACCCTTAACTTTCATGTTCTAGCATCTCTCTTTGCTTCATACCCCAGAAATAGATTCAAACCCTAGTCAGATTTATCCTTCATGCCCCAGTGAACCTTGTAGCATCATTCCCAGAATATAATCCTAGACTGCAGCATCACGATCTCAAAACAACGCACTTTTCAACATCATAGACCTTAGCCCTTCATAGCATACCATTAACACTCCAAGAAAACTCCTCTTGTACATTTATACCCCAATCATACTCTCTAGCTTCTATTGTGCACCTCATATCTCAAAATTGATCTTCTTGCTTGGATGCTCTTCAAATGTGCACATCTATCCTGAATTTATAGTGTTTGTGTGCTCACTTTTAGGGTCGACCCGTAAATACTGGTTGAGCCGACCTAAAATTTTTGGTTGGGTTATTTGATAGAAAATATCATATCTCCTCATTCCTAAGGAGTTAAAGGGAATTCCATATATTGCTGAAAAGGTCTCAGAATAAGATTTCCAACCATATAACCTCTTCTCCAATTTGAGCTAGGTTTTCATAGTAAAAATTCTTTCAAAGATAGGGTATCCTGGGATCGGATACAGATGCGAGGTAAACATGGGTTAGGTATTTGTTTCTTGTGCAAACAAGAAACATAGACTAATAATGATATATTCATGGACTGTATTTTTACTCGATAGGTTTGGAATGAGGTTTGTTTTTAGCTGGGGGTGACATCCATGTGGTCAAAAGTCAGGTTGGTAGATTGTTTTAAATATTATTTCAAAGTAGTATGTGGAAGGCATAGCATGCATTACTTATACTAGTTTCATGGGCCATCTAGTTGGCAAGGAATTATGGTGTTTTCAATGACAAAGGCGCTCCTATTTTCAAAATTTCTCAGCAAGCTATCACTCTATCTCTTTGTTACATAATTATAATGTTTCTTCTACATTGAAGAAAGGAAGGATGATAAATGCGATTGACTTAATGGCCTCGGTGATATTTCTACAGGGTTTGTCAAGGCCTAGACAACATTTGTAGGATATGATTCATTTTATACTTTCCTGACTATCATTACCTTTGTGGTAAGGAAACTTTGGGAGTCGGGGACTGTTACACATTATTTTGGTCACCCAAGTGATCCATTGATAACATGTGTTCATGTTCCCATGAAAATATTAAAAGAGTCTTTCTTCATGAGGAAAGTGACTGACTTTCTCTTCTCAAAAACCCTATTAAGGAAGGTTGTTGCAGGCTCCACTATACATAGGGTTTGACGATGCCTGATCATCGCCCCCTTCTCTAAATCCCAGTTGTGATGTCTTTGCAGGCTGCACTATACCTAGGGTGTGACAATGCCGATGGACTAAGAAAAGGTAAAGTTTCACAAATGTTCTAGAAGATGAGGTGGCCTCTGAATGGTTTGGATCTTACTCACTTCTCTGATTTGGTGGGATCATCCTAATCTCCTCAACCATATCTCTTTCCCTTATATAAAGAGGGATCTCTCATGGAAAAGACTAAGGTTGGATAGGCCAAGAATTGTATGGAGAGTTATGCATTAGATCATGCTTGAGAGCCTCATTTCAGTTCATCAAGTCATTGTGTATCTTCTTCATCCAAGATTGGAGCAAGTGTGTGTGTTAGAGAAAAGGGCCATCGAAAAGGGACCTTGCGACATCAAGGCTTTGGATATAATATCGACTTTCATTTTAATATGATACAACAATATGTTTCTTTCCCATAAAACTTGTCATGTTTTATTGTATGATTCCTTGATCACATACATAGGTTCTTGTTGAGTTCATTGTATTGATTTCACATTGGTTGGCTTATGTTCCCTTGCAGATCCAATATCAAAGGAGCACCAAAGTGGAGCTAGGATGGCAATGGCAAGATGAAGTGACATTTAAATGATATGTTATCTATCTCTTGTTAAATAGTAAACTCAATAGTTATATCTTAGGGAAAGCGTCATATTTTGTTCTCTTTTGTTCTAGATATAGGTGGATCTAGGGAGATCTGTTTATGTCAGCATTTACCAATTAATCCAATAACAAAATTGGCGACCATACTGGGGAAACGACTTCCTTTTGATTTTTTTCTTCTCATTTTCTTTTAGCCTGCCTTCCTATGATTAAATTCATTCTCTGAGTCTGTGGGTGATCCATCTGGACTCCCTGGGTCTGAAAGTTCAATTAGATTTTTTGTCGTTCTTCCATTTTTTCCTCATTTACAGAGATCGTCGCATTGTACCACATTGGCAGCCTGCGACAACCCTCAGATGTATCACCCTTCTTGACAAATCCAGTGCGATAATGTCTCAATGTGCTCTTCTAGTAGCCTTCGACGACCTTTTCTCGTTGCACTGTGTCCCATACCCAGCGTGCGACCACTCATATAGAATTTGTTGGAGTGAGTCAATTTGTCTTTTGTCACCTAGATTTTCCTCAGAGGCATGGGGTGAACTTCTGATGCCCATGTTTGATTGATCTCTGAGTTTAAATCTTGATTTTGATTTGTTTTCAGTGATTGAAAGTCTTTATTTGTGATTTTGTAAGTTTTTTTCTTTTGATCTTTGTCACAAGGACATAATCTCGGCTTCTTGATCTGAGTGCTTGTTTGAAAAAAAGTGTTTTGGTTTATTTAAATTTTTGGATTGATTTCAATTACCAGATTGCTTGCTGGTTGAGAAACACTTTTTGTTTGTATTTGACAAAAACTTTCTCATCATTTTCATTTTTGTCTATATTACAAATTTGATTTGGGAATTGTGTTGAGAATGTCTTGATTTTCTTGGATTACATTTTCCTTTCGTCATTACATCTCTAATTTTGTTTTGAAAAGGAAGAACTGAATTCATTTATTCTTTTTAGTAATCTTTCATAAGAAAATTTTTACATTCGAAATATTTGTTAAAGAGAAGAATTGGAAAATTTTGTAGTTCGTGATTATTTGGAATTGTGTTCATTCTGAATTAATAAATTGTAATTCGTATCTTTTTGTACTTCAAAAGAAATACCTTCTCCCTACCGTAATTAGAGTTCATTGAATTAAAAATTGCACATTCATATCTTCTTGCATTTTCTTGGCTCAAGGTCACAACTTAATCAGTTTCATTTCCGTCTCCCTTTTGAGTAAACAACAGCTGTTAAAACATAGCATAAATTTAAAATTTATTAGCAACTTTTATTTTCTAGGAATTCTTTTCACCAACATTAGCTAGGATAGTGCTTTGGAATAGGTTGTGTTATCTCCTAAAATAGCACTGTCATTTTGTCAAACTTTAGGTGATAGGAAGAGGTCCAAAAATTTGTTTTTAAATTTTTTTAGGTGTGTTAGATGGTCTACTTTCTAAGAATAAACTTGGAACAAGCATTGGATTTGGTCTTCTCAAGAAAAAGTGAGAATCTCAGGTTTTGGTGGTTTAGGTGGGCCTGAAAAGCGTTCATTAACCACTGAAAGCAGATCTTTCGGTAGTTAACAAGCTAAATTCAGGGGGGGCTAGTTAACCACCGAAAGTGCAGGTTTTCCAGAAAAAAAACTGCCCTGGGAAAAGTCATTTTTCTCAGCCGTGGATAGTCCGTTTCGCATGCTCAAATAGTCGATTGACAACTACACATCCTAATATTTCCAATGGTTCTTTCAGATCTGAATTTAGAGCTCAGGAAGGCAATCAAAATTTCCTCTCAATATCAGGTGTCGGTTGGCAAATTTTGTAAATGCAGAGGTTTGATAAATGCATGCACAACTGGATTTGTAAGTGTTTGAAAGATGGTATCATTACATTTGATCAGAGTTTTATACTTTGTAGTACTTGAAAACCTCCATTTGTTGTTTCAACTTGAAACCATGGCATACACATAAATCTATGAGGTGATTGCTTGCCTAATTGTTTTGATTAGTCACATGTCAATATGTCAAATCCATACGCATCGAGTAGATAGAGGAAGTATTCAGTTGTTTGCAAATATCGAAAGATGCACAGGTGTATCTTTGATGGAAGTCATTTATCAAGGTAACTATATAGTAAGGAGTTATGTATTCCTCATACAGAATACAGAGGAAAAGTGCAAAGTATGGAAAGACCTCCAATGATCCTTATTCAGAATTCTGGAATGTCACAGGTTGATGAAGATAGTTATCAGAACACTAGTTATAGCTAATTATACAACCAACATGTAGACAAAGTACTTAAAGGAGATCGGTCACTCATACCTTACTTATACTCTATTTTAGCCTAAAGAATAAGAGCATATATATAGACTTGGGTAGCAGACTCTTTCCAACAGTCATACGACATTAAGGGCTTTCAGTGACCTAATCAATATTTCAGCTAATTTGCAAAACTTCAAGGCAAGAGACCTAGATAAAGCAAAGATATTTTGCAACAGTCCAGAGGACATCTACAAATAGCAGAAGAAGCCAGGTAGTTTAGTTTTGCAATTATGAACATTTTCATAAAGTTACAGGATTCGGTAGTTAACAAGCCCAAATTTTGCCTCTCTTAACTATCGAAAGCAGGGCTTTTCTGTAGTTAACAGGCCCTCTTAACTAATGAAACCTGTACATGGTAGCGAGGTCATATTTTTGCCCAGATTTGACTTTTTCTCAACCAAATCTTTCGAGGTTGATTTCTAAAGATGCATAATAATTAAATACATCAGATTTAAGGTTTTATCTTGATGTATTTAATGTTTAAGAAGGTGGAAAAGTGAAAATGGTGACCTAGTTGATGAGCAAAAAAACTGTCTTTTTGCCAAAGGTGGCAAATTCG
>ML814345.1:0-37679 GCA_009831015.1 Picea engelmannii | reverse complement strand
TTTCTTCTTTGTTCTATGATATCTTATGAGTGAATGAACTTCTTTATTGATGCTTATTTGATCCACATGTGACTGTCATCTCACTACTTGATTGATTAAGTTAAGAATCATAAGTTATTACCTTAGTTTCTAAACCCATTGTGTTTATTGTTTTATATGAGTATAATCTGGTTCAAGCAACTATCTTCTGTCCTATTTGATTAATCCTTGTCTGATTACATTCTTAGAAGGCCTCGTAATATTTGATATTACTAGATAGTATTAAAGACACAGTCCAGCTCTTAGATATTCATCCTAATCCAATCCCTATTTCACTTCTAAAGTGAACCATTATATGAAGAGTTAAGTTACCAAGCCTAGGAGAGTTTCCTGGAGTGATAACAGGTTGTAAGTCACAGTCTCCAAAGCATCAAAACACACAATAGTATCTTGTGATAGGGAGAGTTCAAATCCAATTGCTACATTTTGTCTTGGGAAGCCCTTCTAAGAGAAGGGTCAATCACGAGGTCTCATTAGGACTGACAGAGTTACTCACCCTACTTTGTCAGTATTGGTGTAGAGATTGTGAATATTATTTGGGTTCACTTGAAGGTATACCCAGGATTATTTGTGGGAGCCTCTCGAGTTGATTTTGGGCTAGATACCCTGCCTTTGTGCGTGGATCGGACTGTCGACTTTTTCCCCAGGCATCACTGTTGTGGTTGGTAACCTTAGTAGCCTATCTCTCTAGGGTCTTTACACGAGGTGACTGTGGAGGGGAAAGTCTTCACGGTACCTAGAATCGACGTTGGTCAAACTCACTCGGGCCCCTTGGAGGGTATACCCACGATTATGTGTGGGAGCTTGCACCTAGGTGTAATTTCGTTAAGCAGGTCGTCAACGTAAATTTTCCACCCGCTTTATCCCAACCCCTTATTGTCTTGATTTCGCAATGTTGTATTTCATCACCAACTAGTGACTTCGAAATAAGAAGGTTTGTTTACTTGGTTTGATTTCTAGATTTTATTACTGAGTGTTGTTTGTTTCCCTAGTTGGCCATAGATTTTTTTTGTTCTTTACTTGGTTCAGCCAACATCGGCCTTCACCATTCACATAGGATGCAAGGGCTACCCCTGGAAGATCCAGAAGGTTACCATCCCTTGCTTCCTAATTCACCAGAAGGCTCTCCCGAGGGAGTAGTCAACAATGAGGTAGCTTCTAAAGTTGGAAGCACACACTCTTTGGAAGGATTTTGAATTGTTTCAGATTCCTTAGAAGCATTCTGATTTCCCCCAAACCCGTCATTGAGTGTTAGACGAGATCCACATTTGCTTCAGATGAACTCCTCAGGAGAAATTGTTGTTGTTGAAAATACTGAAGTACCCACTGGACCTAACGCAGGATCTGGAGTAGAGGATCCACTTTTCACAGTGAATCATTTAGGACCTCGACTCACACTATCGAAACTTCTAATCCTAGTTTCGTCCCTTTGAAAGTACATGATATTTATGGCAACCTAGGAGCAAGTCCTGATCAGCCGATGGCATAGAAAATGCCTGAGATGTTTGTTACCTATACGATACCTTTAGAAGATTTTAATGGTACTACCAGTAGTGTCACCGTCATTGAAAACCAATTGTTGGTTGCTTCTCACTTGATTCTTCCTCTCTAGATGACCCATTCTATTATGGTGCAACAAGATACCATGGTTTCTACCGGAAATGTGGTTATCACTCAAGCTCCTATTGGAACACCACTTCCTCTTAGACCTAATCCATCACTTCCCCCTATGTATAAATCTTTGAATACTTCCATTTTCATCCCTACCCAGGATCCATCTGAAGGTTATGGACCTTTTATTCCTCTTGGGTATAATTTTGTGAGTCAGTTTGTTCCTACACCTGCCCAATTTCTCTCTGGAGGGCCTTACGTTCCTCCTCCACCTCTGTTAGGGGGATCTAATCGTCTTGGCCCTAGTGGCTCCAATCTAGTTGGAGGCATCGATCCTTCTATCACTTCTGGTTTTCATAATCCTATCGAAGGTCAACCTCAAGTTGGGGGACAACCCCAAGCTCAAGTTGGGGGACAACCTCAACTTGAGGGGCAACCTCAAATTATGGGGCATAACCCAGTTTATGGAAAAAACGTACCTGTGTTACAATATCAACCTTGGAATCTTCCTTTCCAAGTAAATATACAACCGTCTGCGGGGAAACATCCTCAAGTTAATTATTTTGTACCCCCTAACCTTGGTCAACCATATCCAGGTTCTTTGAAACCCACTTGGGGTCAAAAATTTCAATCTAATGTTCCTTTCCAAGGGAACATACCTAATCAACCCAACCCTATGGGCTATCTACCTCAAAATCCTCCACAATAGAATCTGTCAAAACTGTCTAATTATTTGCATACTTCTTATGGTCCTACTGGTATACCTACAGGGCTTCCCCCTTAGAATTACCAGTTTCCTCAAGTGAACCGACAGTTTCCTTTTCTGGCCACTTTGGATTTACCGGATTTGTCTAGGATTTTGAATGATCCTATTCTTCATTCTCCTTATTGGCCCATCATGCTGGCCAAAATACCATCCAACATTCCTAAATTTGATGGTTGAGCAGGAGAAGACATGAATAATCATGTTATGACTTTTCATATGTGGTCTTCATCCAACTCCTTGAAGGATGACTCCATAAGATTACGACTTTTCCAACGAACTCTCATGGGTTCGGCAACAAAATGGTACATTCAGTTACCACAAGGATTATTTAATGACTTTAACACCCTAGCCATGGCCTTTTTGATTCATTACCAGTTTTCAATTCGATACGAGACAGGGACCAAAATTTTGAGTTATTTTAAACAATCCTCGTCCACTCATATTTCTAATCACATCCATGAGTGGAGGAGTAGAAGACGCTTAATCAAAGTTCATCTTTCTGATCAACTATTGTCTGAGTGGTTTACCAAATCACTCATTGGACCTATTTCTCATGATGTCGCCATGGGTGGTGTTGTCACTGAAGAGAATGCGATTAGTCGTGCTCAGTATCTAGATCTTGTTTATTCGCAAATAGGAACACTTTATGATTTGATCCCTAACGTTCCTCGTCCTTCCACATATCCTACCCCAACACCTATGATAGCTTCTCATGCTGCTGATGGTGTGATTGGAACCTTTCATGTTGAGACCCATTATGCACATGCCGGTCACACCAATCCCAAATCTAATAATTCTAATGTACAAAATACTCCTATGCCTACCCCTTCCTCCGGTAAAACTGTTGAGGTTAATTCGATTCAATCCACACCCATCGGGAAAAACCAAAATAAAAAGAAAGGAAAGGGTAAGAATAAGGAGGACAAAAATAACAATCGACAATTCGATAAATCCAAAATGAAACCCGCTGATGAGAAAGATAAATGTGATCCTTGTTGCCCTTGTCTTATTTGTCGTAACAACCATTATAAGAAAGATTGTCCATGACGCGTTGAGGTTACTAAGTTCCTCCAAGGGACCGGGAAGCCTTCTACACCTGTCGTCTTGTCACAATTGTTTCCTTCTTAGCAGTAGGTCCAACTGGTCATTCATGACCAAGCTTCTCCTTCAACCTCATCTTATGTCCTTATGTGTACTGGTGACTCTAAAAAGAATGAAGTTGCAGTCACAACATGAGCCAAAGATTATTCTCCGTAGAAAGAGAAAGTTGATGATATACCACTTTCATTGGTTCAACCTCCTCCCCCAACTTCACCCCCAAAATGATCCTCTTCATCTGGAAATGTCAGGTCTCGATACAGTTCTTTGCCCTCCTCCCAAGGGTGTTTTTCGAAATTCTTCATTCAATCCTCACACACGTGTTTCCCAAAACTACAGTATTGTAGAAGACCTTGTGAAAGAACCCTCTGCGATGTTATCTCTCGAAGTCATTCAAATTTTTCCTACTCAACTGAAGGCATTGTTAAAGGCTATTGGGGGAATTGATCCTACAAATACTAATTTGATAATATTTGACTTGGAAGATCACATTCCAAGTATTCCTCTTCAGTTAGTGTTTCAGATCCAAGTTGTTGTTGAAAACAAGAATATCTATAGAACCATTATTGATGAAGGAGCCTCGACTTGTGTTATGTCTGTTACGTGTTGGAAAGCTATTAGCTCACATGCCCTTACCGAGTCACACAATACCCTTAAGGATTTCAATGGTACAGGTTTTAAACCTTATGGTGTTCTTCCTTCATTGTCTATTATGTTGGAAGGTAAATTAGTCAATGTCAAGGTTGAGGTCTTCGATGCACCTCTTGATTATAACCTTTTACTTGGACGTAGCTGGATTAATTCCATGTGTGCAGTTATGTCTACCATTTTTTGTGTGTTACAATTCCTGCACCAAGGAAAGGTCGTTACTGTTGACCAACTAACCTTATTTAATTTTGATTCTCATACCAGCAACATGTCATTTATCTCAAAGACACCCCCGGTTACAAGAATGTCGGCGTGAGTCTTTTAAAAGATTCAACCTTGATGGGTACATTTCCAATCCCACCACCCAATATTCATCCTTTTGTCGCTTTGATTAACATGATCTTGACCATTGTTCTTGAAACCCCTGAGTCATATGACCCATGGGTAGTACCTAGCTCTGGTGACTACCTTCGTTATGACAACATAATGCCTTTAAGTCTAGTCGAATATGCTTATCAAGCTATTCAATCAGCAACCCCCTCTCCTCCTTCTCTCTCTGATTCATCTTCTGATCCATTTCATGTGATCTTTCCTACGGATGAGATGATAATGTTAGTCATGTCTATGTAAGATACTCCTTGGGACGATGGGCATCATCATTCCATTCTCTTCCTAGAATGTGATACCATAGAGAGCTACCAACGGATTTCGACTTCGTTGACCATTGTTGTTATTTCTTTCGTTCCTAAGTCAACACACGATGTTTTGTACGAAGGGAACTTGAGTAACATTTCACCTACTGTCCCTCTTGAAATCTCGATTAAACCTAGAGTCATGGAGAATGTACATATTGGGGCCTCATGTTCTGTTGATGAGATCCACGCTTATAAATCCCTTTTCCAAGAATTATGTGACGTTTTCGCTTGGAGTTATGAAGAAATGCTAGGTATTGATCCTGATATCATTGTGCACGAGATTAAGACTTACCCGGACGCTAAACCCGTTTGACAGAGACTTCGCCCAGTACATCCATGCAAAGATGTTGCTATCAATATTGAAGTTGAAAAACTTCTTAAATTTGCCTTTGTCTATCCCGTGTCTTTGACTGATTGGGTATCCAATCTAGTTTTGATAAATAAGAAACAAGGAATGATTCGCATTTGTGTAGATTATAGGGATATAAATAAAGCTTGTCCTAAGGACAATTATCCAACCCCTTTTATTGACCAGATCGTTGATGACTATGCTAGGAGTGAAATGTTCTCCTTGATGGATTGTTTCTCCAACTATAATCAAATTAATATTTTACCGGCAGATCAACACAAGACTACTTTTATTTTCCCTTGGGGAACCTTTGCCTACCGGAAATTACCCTTTGGTCTCAAGAATGTCGGTGTGACCTTTCAATGCGTTATGTCTTATGATTTTCATGATATTAAGCACGTTGTGCAACCCTATCTTGACGATATATCGATGCATTCCATGCGTCGCCAAGATCACCCGACACATTTAAGGGCCATTTTCGTACGTTATCGTTATTATCGCATACGTTTGAACCCACATAAATGTGTTTTTTGTGTGGAGTCCAATGAACTTATTGGATTTATCGTGTCGATACACGAGATTCGAGTAGACCCCTTGAAGCTTGAGGCTATTCTTAATCTACCTCCTCTTTCCACACTACACCAACTCCAAAGTTTGCAAGGGAAGGAAAAATTTTTGCGTTGTTTCATCCCCAAATACACTGAACTGACAAAAGGATTCACTCAACTAGTCAAGAAAGTTTACGAGTTTGTATGGGACGATACTGCAAACAAATCCTTTGAAGATTTGAAACTTGTCTTAACCCGTACACCATTATTGTTTCTCCCTGACTATAGCCGAGATTACTTCCTCTACTTAGCTACTTCAGACTCTACCATTCTTATGGTATTAGTCCAAGAGGATGATTCACATGACAAACATGTGATATACTATTTCAGTTGGATTCTCACGACTACCGAAACCAAATACTTACATGTGGAGAAACTTGCCTTGGCAGTTGTTCAAGATGTCCAACGTTTTCGTCATTATATCTTATTACGTAGAACCACTATTATTTCTGATTGCAACCCCATGCAACATATCCTTACTCGAAAATTTCTAGGGGGAAAGTAATCCAAATGGATATTTATTCTCCAGAAGTTTGACTTGGAATTTGAACGCGCCAAGTCAAATAAATCTTTGGTTTTTGCCAAATTGATATGTGACCTTCCTGTTGGACACACCTACCACAGTTAGAGTGGGGGGGGGGGGTGAATGAGTGTGGGGCTATTTTTCAAAACTTCCTTCTTACACCAAACTCATTAGCCAGCAATAACTATTAACACATTACTCATTGTTGTCATTTATAACCAATTAGATGTGACCACATATCAACAACATATATCAGCAATTTATCATCAACAAGTCATCACCACAAGGAACACAAAGAACAAAAGATGTATGTACAATTTTCTTTTTATTACAGACTACAATCCTTGGGGCTTATCAGCAACAACTAAATAGAGTATAGCTCTACAAGAACACCAGCTCTATAATGCAAGACTCAACTTACATCCTCAGCACCAACTAAGATGAGGAAAAAATCCTCAATAGATAACAATATGTCACAGGTACGCGACCTGTCAGTAGTGCAGCATGCATGTGTATGCTCCCTACCAGTAGTACAACCCGTGTGTATACGCGTCCAAGCAGTACTACAACCTGCGTATACCTTCTGAGCTATTAAGGTTTATCCTTTTCATCACATACTCAGATCCTCTGCAACCTACAATCATATTCTCTTATGTCTTCCACTGTCCAAACTGATCCACATCTAGTCATAATACATCCATACTTTGCAATAGCCTACTCATTCTTTTCTATCAATCATACAATATGAATGTTACTCAATAATGCATAAGAAATCAGGTACTATAACCATCATATCACCACTGAATCACAAGAGTATTGCTCACTCCATCAACCAACTCAAACCACAACATAACAACCATACCAAGAATGCCCTAAGAATTCACAACACAACAAGCAATCGTATCCATCAAGACAATCATGTAACCAGACCAGAGTCTCAGTGACATATCTGAGCCCATGGAATGCAGATATGGAACCTGCGTCAGTCTTCAACAACTAGTCATCAACTCAAACAAAAATATCCATGATTTTATCCATTGTACGCACCCTGTCCTCATACATCCCATGTGTGTACGCGACCTGGCCCATTAAAGGCCGTGTATACCTCAGAAACTAGGGTTTCTGAAGCTCCGAGACTTTTTCCATCAAGATCTCAAACATTGTCGAAAATGTGATGCGTCCATGAGATCCTCCTCACACACTCTCTCTCAGAATAGATCTTCAATCATTCTCAAGAGATATTCACCAAAAGGTATTCTACAAAAGATATTCTCACAAGAAGCTCTCCATTGATCTACAAAAGGGATGTATTTGCAAGAGACCATTGCTATCTTATTTATACTCTTCATATTCTAGTTCACTTAACCCACTTCTAGGTTACTTAACCCATTTCTAGGTCACTTAACCTATTTTCCTTATTTTTAGGGTTAACCACTTTCCATATATAGAAAGGTATCCAATACTTTATCATTTAAATATTCCTTCTTGATTTTGTCACCTTACTTTATCATTTAAATAATCTTTCTTGATTTTGTCACTTCACTTTATTATTTAAATAATCCTTCTTAACTTTGTCACTTTACTTTATCATTTAAATAATGATTTCTTCTTTTCAAGCACTTTGACTTCTTTGACCTTTTGGGGCTTCAAGACAACATATGAGGGTCCTCCAACTTCGTAAGGCCATAACTCTCAAACCATGAGGATTTATGCGACATTCCACATACCACCGGAAATGGCATGACAAGCATTATCCATCTAGGATAGTTTCACCAACAACTTCATTTATATTCATATCATTATTCCACATATAAGCATGGTTTATCCATCCACACTTCAAGGATAACTCAACCATAAATCGTCTTCCCGTGAGGGATTTCACCATAAGGGGACCACTTTGGAGTTCATCCATTTGTGCACCTTATCAACCATGATAAGATCATTACATCAATCCAACCATGCATCATGTGTCAATGAAAACTCATTGATCAATATTCATCATATCAATGACAACTCATTGATCCATCTTCATCATATCAATCACAACTCATTGATCCATCTTCATCATATCAATGACAACTCATTGATTCATCTTCATCTATGCATTCTCATCAAGTACAATACATATTACATTTGAAATCAATCATAAATCAATCAATCCTTTGGCATCAATCAATCACTTGACACCAATCAATGACTTGACATCACTTAGTGACATCAATCAATCAAACCATTGGCATCAATGATAACCTGATCCAACAATCTCCCCCTTTGGTATTGATGGCAATACCAACATTGATGTCAACACCAATTACCAATTAGTGATGTCAACATGTAGATAAGTCATTCTCTACATCAATAGTCAATGTGACTATCTCTCCCCATCAATAATCATCAATCACATCAATGTGACTATCTCTCCCCCTTTGACATCAATGGAAAAGGGCCATTCTCCCCTTGGGGTTGCTCCCCCTAATTGAACTCTCCTTGGGGTTGCTCCCCTTGTATAAATTCCTTTGATATTCCTCTGAATAATCTCTCCCCTTTTGAACAATGGATATCACTCTGATGTAATGTTGAATATACCTCACTCATACTCCCCCTGTGACCATTGCTCCCCTTGGAATTATGCCTATGTTCTCTTTATTTAAATATAGGGATTTTTCTAGGTTGCATAAGATAAATATATCCTCTTAGAATCATGGGAAGAAGAATGACTCCCCCTATGGGTATGTCTCCCCCTATATCCTATGTACTATTATCAACATGCAATTTCTACTGCTCAACCGGATCATAGATCAACTTCTCTTTCAATGACGATCCTTGGACCTTTCCATGCATCAAACTTGTGCCATACCATACATCATGAAATAAAAGATATGTCAACAATAAAATAGAGAATCATGAGTAGAACATCACCCAAGTACATCATGTACTGATTGTGTGTCCATCATTGAACAACACCCCTATACATCAACCATGTACATCAATACCATACAATGGGCTATAAGATATTATCAATGGAATGTATCAACCATATTCCAACATGTGCATCTACCAATATGCCAACCATGTGCATCTACCAATATGCCAAACAAGTGTCATATCACTCATGATGTGTCTCCACCATGAACCAAGTGCCATAACCATGTATCTCAAACAAATACCAATTGTTGTGCTAATCAAGTAATGCCAATGGTGTACCATCATCAAACATGTGCCATCTATGAGTGTACCAAACATGTATCACCACTTGTACCAAGCAAGTACATCAACCATGCACCTATACCAAAACATGATGAATCATCATACATGTATGCCAAATCCTCCATAAAATATGTGCCAATAAGCATTGACTATAGATCATCAATGATGTACAACATGATCACCTCATCAACTCACCAACTACATGTCCCAATATGTAGCCCATCCATATGACAAATGCATGCATCAATTTTTCCAACAAGTAAGCTTCCAATAATACATCATAAGATATATCAATGAAAATCAAATATGTACCAACCATGTACATCAATAGATCAACATCAATCCTCTATTCACTACAGCAAATACTAAGCATCCAATAACGCATGTGCTAGTAGTATGCTTCAATAGATCAATGACATCTCTAGCTAGCATCATCAAGATATATCACATGACCAAGGTGCCATAACTTCACTGCCATAACCAACATTGTTCTTCAACATAAAATGCATCAATCCATACTCATGGGTTGGTGTCATGCATCCAAGATGGCCTTTCATTATTTTTATCATCACATTACATAATCCAATATAGAATCATGAAAACCTGCAACAAACAGTGTCATAACCTACAAAAAACATTGTCATACCCTGCAACAGAGATTTATGCCATCACGTCAAGATACAACCCATGGGCATTGCCCTTTTTCCCAAGGCTTTACCACATATACGTGGTCTGCTACAAAATATATCACGTATGTACGCGACCTATTCAAGGTCAGCCTACGTATGTACGCAACTGATACCATTGTCACCTGCGTATGCTTCAGTAGATGACTTACTATTGCTTCCCTTAAGGCTTCCATTATTCTATGGCTGCTCATTCTTCTTCACCCACTTCTGAAGGTGTCCCTGCTTCTCAGAATTTGAGCTCTGAGCATCCATATTTTCAAATATGTCTCCCTTCATTACTTCATTCCATCCATATTCTATCCATGCTATGTGAAGTCATCATCATGGAATTTCTTCTTGTGTTCTAGCAATCCTGAGATTTGTGGCCAAATCCACTACAGTTGTAGTATCTCATGGTGTTACAGTGAACAGCAATATGTCCTACTTGATCACATCTCCAACACCTTATGGTGTTATAAAATCTTCCATTATATCTCCTTTCATAAGATCTACATTCAAAAGCTTTGTGACCATATTCATTACATGAATAACAATGCCCATGAAAAATACTTCCATACCTTTGCTTTGGTGTCCCAAAGACAGCTTCTTGATGTCTTCCTTGATTTGTTCTTTTGAAATTTTATTTGCCTTGTGTAGATGGTTGTTTTTCAACATTGTCTTACTTCTTTGATGGACTTACCTCATGCTTCTTTGAGGTGTTTTCTCCAGCATGTGTAGCTTCTTCTTTGTATCCAAGACCTAATTTATCATATGGTGATCTTTGACTTTCCAATATTTCATTCAAGATTTGTGAGATATTCAAGAATTTGTTTGACTTATCTACCTTCTTTCTAAGGTCAACAACTTCAGCTTCTAACTTATCACATAACTCTTCCTTTTCATTAATTTGATTCTTCAATAGTTCTTCTACCCTTTTGGCTTCTTCAATTTGGGTCTTGAGATGGACAATAATTTCAAGAATTTTGCTAATCTCATCATCTACCTTCATATATCCTTTTCCATTCTTTAGTCTTGTGATCTCTTCTTCCTTTTCTTCCAATTGAGTCTTATTTCTCTCTTGTTCTTTGAGCATTCCCTTTAACTTCAAGATGTGCCTTTGACTCCTCCTAAGAAACTTCTTAGTGTTATCAGAAAGATAGTTATAGTGTGTATAATAATGATCATTGTTATATCTATATAAACCCTCTTCAACTTCCTTTTGAAATTCTAATAGATTTTCTTCTATTCTTTCCATGGGATAACTACCATCAAACTTTACACAAACTTTTTCTAAATCTTCTTCTTCACTTGAGAAAAATTCAACATCATCACATTTTTAATCATTGCAATCAAGAGTCTTTGGAGATTATTTACCTTCTTTTGAAATACTTTTGAGATATTCCTTTGTGCTATCTTCACTTGAAATTTTTTCAAGATCAGATTTTGAAATAATACAATCAAGGGTTTTTGATGATTCTTTACCTTTGATAATCTTGATGGAGTGGTCTTCAATATCTTCCTTCTCCTTCTTACTTTGACATGTATCCTCTAGCTTTATCCATTGATCCTTTTTGGAAGTGCATTGTCCCATGCTCTCTTTGATAGGGCTTGAGATTCCACTAAGAATGGTCTTGACGGACAATGCATCATTCTTCTTTCCTTCCCTTTGAGCTGCAAACTTTGACTTGTTCTTCAAAGGAACTGATCCACCAATGGATGCCTTCCAAATCATTGCTCCCATTGTCTTCAAATGTACTCTCATCTCTATTCTCCAAGTGGAATATTTTTCCTCATCAAGGATTGGTACTTCATCATCCATTTGTGTGTCTATGGATCTCCTTCAAGCTTGTTAAGGATTTTAGTGAAGGCTCGCTTTGATACCAATAATTGGACACACCTACCACACTTAGAGGGAGGGTGAATGAGTGTGGGGCTCTTTTTCAAAACTTCCTTCTTACACCAAACTCATTAGCTAGCAATCACCATTAACACATTACTCATTGTTTTCATTTATAACCAATTAGATGTGAACACATATTAGCAACATATATCAACAATATATCATCAACAAGTCATCACCCTAAGGAACACAAATAATACGAGATGTATGTACAATTTTCTTTTTATTACAGACTACAATCCTTGGGGTTTATCAGCAACAACTGAATAGAGTACAACTCTACAAGAGCACCATCTCTATAATGCAAGACTCAGCTTACCTCCTTAGCACCAACTGAGATGAGGCAACAATCCTCCATAGATAACAATCTGTCATAGGTACACGACTTTTTAGTAGTGCAGCATGCGTGTGTATGCTCCCTACCAGTAGTACAGCCCCCGTGTATACATGCATAAGTAGTACTACAGCCTCCGTATACCTTCTGAGCTATTAGGGTTTATCCTTTTCATCACATGCTCAGATCCTCTGCAACCTACAATCATGTTCTCTTATGTCTTCCACTATCCAAACTGACCCACATCTAGTCATAATACATCCATACTCTCCAATATCATACTCATGATTTTATATCAATCATACAATATGAATGCTACTCAATCAAGCATAAGAAATCAGGTACTATAGCCATCATATCACCACTGAATCACAAGAGTACTACTCACTCCATCAACCAACTCAAACCACAACATAACATCCATACCAATAATTCCCTAAGCATTCACAACACAACAAGAAATAGTATCCATCAAGACAATCATGCAACCATACCAGAGTCTTAGTGACAGATCTGAGCCCATGGAATGAAGATATGGAACCTGCTTCAGTCTTAAACAACAAGTCATCATCTCAAACACAAATCTCCATGATTTTATCCACTACACGCGCCCTGTCCTCATACAGCCCACATGTGTACGCAACCTGGCCCATTACAGCCCACGTATACCTAAAAAACTAGGGTTTCTAAAGCTCCGAGAATTTTGTTGTCAAGATCTCAGACATTGTCGAAACTTTGATGCATCCATGAGATCCTCCTCACGCTCTCTCTCTCTCTCAGAATAGATCTTCAATCATGCTCAAGAGATATTCACCAAAAAGTATTCTACAAAATATATTCTCACAAGAAGCTCTCCATTGATCCACAAAAGGGATGTATTTGCAAGAGACCATTGCTATCTTATTTATACTCTTCATCTTCTAGGTCACTTAACCCACTACTAGGTTACTTAACCCCTTTCTAGGTCACTTAACCTATTTTCCTTATTTTTAGGATTAACCACTTTCCATATATAGAAAGTTCTCCAGTACTTTATCATTTAAATATTCCTTCTTGATTTTGTCACCTTACTTTATCATTTAAATAATATTTCTTGATTTTGTCACTTCACTTTATTATTTAAATAATCTCTCTTGACTTTGTCACTTTAATTTATCATTTAAATGATGATTTCTTCTTTTCAAGCACTTTGACTTCTTTGACCTTTTGGGGCTTCAATCCAACATATGAGGGTCCTCCAACTTCGTAAGGCCATAACTCTCAAACCATGAGGAGTTATGTGACATTCCACATACCACCGGAAATGGCATGAAAAATACTATCCATCTAGGATAGTTTCACCAAAAAATTCACTGATCTTCATCTCATTATTCCAGATATAAGCATGGGTTCTCCATCCATGCTTCAAGGATAACGCAATTGTAAAGCGTCTTCCCGTGAGGGATTTCACCATAAGGGGACCACTTTGGAATTCATCCATGTGTGCACCTTATCAACCATGATAAGATCATTACATCAATCCAACTATGCATCATGTATCAATGACAACTCATTGATCCATCTTCATCATATCAATGACAACTCATTGATTCATCTTCATCTATGCATTCTCATCAAGGACAATACATATTACATTTGACATCAATCATCAATCAATAAATTGTTTGGCATCAATCAATGACTTGACATCACTTAGTGGCATCAATCAATCAAACCATTGGCATCAATGACAACCTGATCCAACACTTCCCTCTACTGAAATAGAAAATGTGGCAGAGGATTCCTTGCCTGACGAATCCCTTTTTCTGATCAGTTCTGATGACATATGGTACAGAGATATTATTATCTATCTCCAGACTCAAACTTTCTGGCCTAATCTATCTAATACACATCATCGTTGTATACAGTATCAAGCCCGTTAATACATCATTCTTGGTGATACCCTTTATCGTCGTGGTATTGATTCCATATTTCGGCAATGTCTCACCTACGATGAAGCTGAGAAAGATTTGAATGATTGTCACTCTGGAGCATGTGGTAGTCATATGTCTGGGTATGCAACTGCCCAAACGATCTTACGAGCCATTTATTTTTGGCCTTCTTTGTTTAAGGATTTCATTATTGTTTTCCAAAAATGTCATGCTTGTCAAACTTATAATAACAAGATCCGATCTCACCCTGCTCCTCTCCATCCTGTAGTTTCCATTGGTCTAGTCACCAAATGGGGCATTGACTTCATGACATGTAACCCTCACTTGGTTGGGGGCATGGATACATCATTGTAGCTATGGATTATTTCACTAAATGGGCCGAGGAAATGCCTACATTTGATAAAAACAGGGAAAATGCAGCATCATTCATATTCAATCATATCATTACTCGGTTTGGTGTCCCTCGAGCCATTCTTACTGATCACGATAGTCATTTTCAAAATTTTATGATGTCTAAACTTACTGAAAAGTTAGGTCTTCGCCATGAAAACTCAACCCCCTATTATCCATAGGCCAATAGCCAAGTTGAAGAAATCAACAAAGTTCTCACTACTATGCTTCGATGAATGATAGGAACTCATAAGACAAACTGGCACTCGATGTTGTTCTCAGCGTTATGGGCCTATCGAACATCTGTTAAGTCTTCCACGGGATTCACACCTTTCTAGTTAGTTTATGGTATCGAAGATATTTTGCCGATTGAATGTGAGATACCATCTTTGAAACTAGTCTTTGAACTTCTCCCTAACACCTCTGCTAAAGAGGAACGTCTGTTGTATTTGATGCAATTAGATGAAATATGTCATGATACCACCTTAGTTATTGAAACTCAGAAGAAACGTTTTAAATCTCAATATGACAAGCATATCAAGCCACATGTTTTTTCTGAAGGTGATCTAGCTCTTCTTTACGAGCAAGATCGTGATTTGCTAGTGGCCGGTAAATTCGAGCCCATGTGGAGGGTTCCTTACATTGTCAAACAAGTGTTGGAGAAGGGAGCTTATGAGCTGGTTGATTATGATGGAATCCATTTGAGTGAACCCAGAAATGGGCTTTACTTGAAGAAGTATTATGTTTAAATAATTTTTGCATAAGTGCTTGTACTTTTAGTGTATCATACTCTTGTGTTCTTTTTTGTTGTTTGGTTTCGAACTTCAGCTACTTACCTTGCATTGTTCTTGGTTTCCAGATATCGATGTCTTCGCTACCCTACATTTTCTTCACTGATGGCGCTATTCGCGGTACTCAAAACTTAGCATCTACTGCTTGGGAAATCTATGCATCTACTGATGAATTGATTAGTCTACATGGTGTTTTCCTTGGTCGTGTAACTAACAATATTGCGGAATACAGTGCAGTCATCGAATTATTGACCGATGTTGTCTCACTTGGAATCTGTCATCTTATTGTATGACTCGATTCACAGTTAGTAGTCCTACAGTTGAGTAATGTTTACTCCATTCAAAGTCCTATGTTGTTAAGGGTATATTTACGAATTCGCCTCTTGGAATGTCATTTTGATTACACTGAATATCAACACATTCCTAGATGTCTAAATACATTAATAGATGTTTTGGATAATTATTTGTTAAACAAACATTTGAGACATTTATAAAATCCAATCACACTTTGTATAGACAACAAGTAAGCCGGTAGAATCCTCATATATATATATATATATATATAACAATAAAAGTTTACAAAAAGTTTTTTTGTCCGAAGACCAAAATATAAAAAATGTGATGGTATAGAGGATGGTACGCAGAGGCAAGTCTCAGGCATGTCTTATAGCATCTTTACCACTATGCTTCTGGGTACATGACACACAATATTCACTGATATAGTGGTTCATAGGCTCACTGCCACCCCTGCTACCTGTAAGTGTTACTCGGAACCCACGATGAGATAGCCCGGTTAAGAAGTAGATATCCTCGATATCTATCATAAGAGTGTGAGCACCCACATGAAATGCTTGCCCGCTCACATCCCATATGTGAACTAGGTACTCAAGTAATCTCAGTTGGGCTCTCATACCCTGGATTTTGAAGAATTTCAACAACCCACACTGCCGGAGGGCCATTACCGCTCCCGGGTCATTCCCAGCAAAGTATTCTTCCTCCTCGTCCTCTATTTCATGCCATTCCAACATTTTGACCATGGAAAACCTGCAATGGAACCATAAAGAGAGATTAACATCATAATTTTCTTCCCTGAAGAATTTTTATTCGCAAATTCATCTTTAAAAACCTTTGGGGATGCGCACGTCGCAGGCCAGGGCATCTGCACAGTGCGGAGTCGTCGCAGGCTAGTTATAGAGCTACCTAGGGTGATCCTAGATCATCGTAGGGCCCAATATAGGGCACCTACGACAACCTCGACGCATGGGTACTCCCAAAACATTAACCCAAAAGTCAATTTTTAACCAATGAAAAACAATTTTTAATCCATGGAAAGATAAAAGAAATGAAGATTGCATGTTCTGTGGGGACGGTTCATCGAATGATCAGTCGTGCCCTCCGCAATCCGCAGTTGAAAATCGAGTTAAATAGGGGGTTTAGAGCAAGGTTTGGGTGAAATGACAAATGAAATAGTGAAATGAGGTTTTTACCCATTTTTATTGATTTTTTCACTTCTTCATTTGTATTTTATATTATTTTATATGTTTCATCTAAACCCTAAAGTCCTAACGACTTTGTAAGTGTTTGATTTTTTCAGATAAAAAGTCTCGGAGTGAAACGTCGAAACAAGGATTCATTTTTTGGTTTGTTTTTTATGCGTTTGTCGCATGTACAGATCCTTTTAGGGTTTTTCAGGAAAAACTCCGAGCAAGTCTTGATTCTTTCTCACACTCGTGAAACCATTAAAATCTAATTGAGTAGTCTTTTGTTGTTTTTTCGAACTCGTAATGGTGACATGAAAAATGAAACCTATGGAGTATCCTTTAATCTCTTTTCATGCTCCATAAAAACGAAAAGATCGTCGAGCGACCTTGTTCTTTTCATGCTCATAAAATTATTTGAAGAAAACATTTGATGAGCGATAGGTTATCACATTTTTGGTCTCATCAGATTAATTTACAAAAAATAAATTGATGGATATCTCTTTAAGTGTTTTTAAGACTCTCTAAACATGAAAAACCCCTGAGTTTTCTTTCTTTGGACTCGTTAAACAAATGTCAAAAGACCCATATGGGACCGAACCACTCCTTCTTAGGGTTCGTTAAACATACTCCAAGGGACTCATTCGAAGGATGAGCTTCTATCAGCAAGCATATGTTATCCTCCTCAAGATTGCATAAAATAAAGAGGTACTCGCCAGAAATGGTGGGGGGGAATTGGGAAATAAATGTGTCTCTGTATCCATGTTAGTGGTAGTAATAGTCGCTCTTGAACATGACACCCCCCTTCATCATTGTATCTAGGTTGGGAAATCCATTTGTCTCTCGTTTGACCATCTGCATGTCTGTATGTTGGGTCCTCCTTGAGTCAATGCTCCCAAGACCATTGTTGTGTCATTCATATGTTCAAGAGAAATCCAATCTAAACAAGTCTTCTATTGAGTCGTCCATCTTCAATTATAAATCTGCTGCCATGTCGGCCTTCCCTAAGTCAATTTCGAATCACTTCATACTCTAATCTACTCTGAATTTGTTACTTATTTCGTGTCATTGATGGGGGGATACATTAAGGCCCTCCTGTGACGAGTCTTTTCCTATCGAATTCAACTCATTATCCAGGAATAAGACTTATAAATCATTCAGTGCCTTGGAGCCTGCATGCCTCAATGGCAGGTTTCTTCACTTTCAACAGTGGTTCACATCATTGACCCCTGATTGGTAGATTCCATCGAGTGTTAGACTTCAACTCATTTATTCACATTCGTTGGATTGTACTGGGGTACCTTAGGAGTCATTGAAATCAATGGTGATTTCCCTCGCACTTGTTAACGTTTTCATTAATGACCGGTAATCAAGTGGCTTCTACCATGTTCAACTTCAACACCTATAATGACATGGTTAGATTTGTACTTAGGGAAGATGGAAATGAAGACCCTAGATCATACCATTTTGGTCCAGGTTGCGATGAAGTATTCATGATTTTTATTGACACATAGATCCACTTTGTATGCCTCGTGGCTATGTCTGAATTTGAATTCTTTAGAAGCATAGATCCACAGTGTATTCTGGGTGCCTATGCCGATTCATAATGACATGGATCCACAGTGTATTTTGGGTGGCTATGCTGATTCATAATGACATGGATCCACAGTGTATATTTAGTGGCCATGACTCACTTGAATTTTTTTAATCTGAGTATGGGAATGCCTACCTCGGACAATGATATATTATTATGATGATGCTTGATTGTTTGCAAGTTATTGATCGGTGCGCTCCTTGTTTCCAACACACACATTCTACAAATTATTTCAGCTGTCATGAGTTCCAGCTTCATACTTTGGGGGGCATTATGTTACACATTATTTTGGTCACCCCAGTGATCCATTGATAACTTGTGTTCATGTTTCCATGAAAAGATAAAAAGAGTCTTTCTTCATGAAGAAATTGACTGGTTTTCTCTTCTCAAAAACCCTATTAAGGAAGGTTGTCACAGACTGCACTATACATAGGGTGTGACGATGCCTCGTCGCCCCCTACTCTAAATCTTAGTTGCGACGTCTCCGCAAACTGCACTATACCTAGGGTGTGACAATGCCAAAAGACTAAGAAAAGGTCAAGTTTCATGAATGTTCTAAAAGGGGATCTTCTAGAAGATGAGGTGGCCTCTGAACGGTTTGGATCTTACTTGCTTATATGATTTGGTGGGATCATCCTAATCTCCTCAACCATCTTTCTTTCCCTTATATAAAGAGGGATCTCTCATGGAAAAGACTAAGGTTGGATAGGCCAAGAATTGTATGGAGAGTTTTGCATTAGATCATGCTCGAGAGCCTCATTTCAGTTCATCAAGTCATTGTGGATCTTCTTCATCCAAGATTGGAGAAAGTGTGTGTGTTGGAGCAAAGGGCCATCGAAAAGGGACCTTGCGACATTAAGGATTTGGTTGTAATCTCCACTTTCACTTTAATATGATACAACAATATGTTTATGTCCCATAAAACTTGTCTTGCTTTATTGTATGATTCCTTGATCACATACATAGGTTCTTATTGAGTTCATTGTATTGCTTTCACTTTGGTTGGCTTGTGTTCCCTTGCAGATCCAATATCATAGGATCACTGGAGTGGAGTTAGGATGGCAATGGCAAGAGGAAGCGACATTTAAACGATATGTTGTCTATCTCTTGTTAAATAGTAAACTCAATAGTTAGAGCTTAGGGAAAGCGTCATATTATGTTTTGTTTTGTTCTAGATCTAGGTGGATCTACGGAGATTTGTTTATGTCCGCATTTACCGATTAATCCAATAACATGGACCAATAATGTTGCAAAATTCAAATCCCTTTTTGCACTCTTAAAATATGGTATGGATAAAAATGTGCAATCTTTCCAAGTTCTTGGCGACTCAAAGATATGTATCGATTGGATGATAGAATCATTACAACTTGTCCATTTGGAATTGTTACAACTCGATCAATGTATTTATCGGTGAAGAGATTTGTACATGTGACGAGAAGTGCCCAAATATAAAATCCACAAGGAATTTGTTAAGGTATCATGTTTCACTTGCATGAAAGGAGTTTGAAACATAACACATGTTCTTTTGGAAATCCACCCATCCTATTTACCATGTTTATGGAAGAAGTATTCCTATCATATTTATGGAAGAAGTATTCATGTTTATGAAAGAAGTATTGGAAGATGGCATGTTACATAGTTGATTTTCATTTATTTCCCCCCTCATCTCGGGTCTCATCTCTTTGTTATTTATGAAATTATAAGTATTTTTTTTTATTAATATTATTTTTCTATTTTTATTGTTAAACATTATGTGATTTATTTTTTTATTTAATAAAAAAATAAAATATCCTAAATGTCTACCTTAAAAAGAAACCATCCAAATTTTTTACCCGTAGTTTTTAGTGGAACTTTTAGTTTATAGTGGAACTTTTAACTTTGAGTTCCACATTAAAAATGCATACAACATAAATTACGATTAACATCATGTTTTTAATACATGGTCAACATGGCCTAACACCCAATCACAGAATGTCCACAAATATGGATTACTACATATCATTCATATGCAAGGGTGGTAATATGCAAGGGTGGTAAGAGGAGGTATTACACTACCGATTTTGAACGTAGAGATCCATTAGCTACATCGTAGAGATCCATTAGCTATTGGAGGAGGTAAAGTTATTTTCAAGGAAATGTTCTATGTTTGACTTTAAGTCCTAGAATCTATTTATCCCATACTAGTTCATGAAAGGTTAATTTAATGCTTGAAAAAACTTACAACACAGGTGTAAAATTCAATCTTTATTAATAAAATTAACAGTATGCTTTTTTTTTCATGAAATGTTGAAATTTAGGCAATCTTCTACTTTGGCTCCCAATGACTTTGTTGCCATGGCTTCTAACTTGTTTTAATCCAAATAACTTTTTTTAATCCATATGAAATTGTGGGTGTGGTGTTCATTCTGTATAACAAAGTTACATTGAACTTTTTTTTAATCCATATGAAATTGTGGGTGTGGTGTTCATTCTTTATAACAAAGTTACATTGATGATCAAATTATGCCAAAGAAAATCCAATAAAGTGTTGCATTCCAAGCTTAGATTTTGTACTGCTTAAGCATCAATATTCAAGATCCATTGACCAAACTTCTCATAGAAGATTGGAATTACATAAGTGTTAGTCACCTCATCAATACACAAGAGTGAGATGGTCCAAATTTAATGAAGTTGCATGTGGAAAATACGTTAGACTTACCAAATAGAGAACCTTAACTTCAATCATAATTAGCAACATTAATCATAGCATGATGATTTTGATAACTTGAATTTAGTTCCTTAGAATTACTAGGTAAGGTTCTCTCATTCAATTCCATTATGCAAATTACACATCAACTTAAACATGTGATGATTAAGTTATCGATGTCCAAGCATGAACAAAAATAAAGACACATAATGAATAAGATGCACATAAAAGAAATTAGAATGTATTGATGTTTGTATTACTGTGTAAATGTTATGTACAATGCTATGTGTTAAATATGACTAGTTATTTTGATCCGGATTTTATGAGCAAAATTAAATGAATACAAATTATTAAAAGATGTTTAACACAGAATAACAAAGATATAGTAAAATTGGTTTCTATTCAATAAGGAAATAAGCTAAAACTGTAAAATGCAACGGAAAACAAGCTTGTTGGAATGGTGGCAACTTATCTTTGAGAAGAGATGTGACGGATGTGCTCATTCGTAAGAAGATGATTACAATGAGGCTCTGAAATCCTTTTTAAAATAAACATGAATACCAAAACCCTAGACATCCAAAAACCTAACCCTAAGATATGAAGCGCCAAAAGTCATGTGGGCCCCGTTGGGGTAAGCCAGTACATCAACTTCCCAAGGTCGTAACTTTTGCATACGATCTTCGTTTTAGGCACACGATATCACGTTGGAAAGATCTATCCGAAGACTACACAAGTTTCCGTCAAACTCTAACTCCGATTAAAATCTAATTGTGGTGAGCCCTAAAAATGTTGTTTAGGGCCTCAAAACGACCCCAGAAGTTGGGGACCCAAAAACTAGGAAAAAACTGCGAAACTGAAAAACTGCCAAAATGAACCAGTTGGAATAGGTGGGAGGCCACTAACATCCATCTCAATCAATCCTCCCCCCTTAGGAAGCAATGGTATCCATTTCATTGAGTTCCCCCATCAGATGAGGAAATTTTTGTTGAATTTGGCCCCGGGTGAGCCATTTGCCTTGGTGCAGGAGCTTCCCTGCTTTGACAACTCGATAAAGTTGGATCCTTTGATGTCGAGTGCCCTTGACCTATGTGTCCACAATCTGATCATTGGATTCATGTTGCATGAATTGAGGGTTGAGCTCTATTGGTGTCAATTGCTCTACTATTTCTGAGGTGTCCAATAATGATGGAAAATATGGCCGAAGGAGAGACACGTTGAAGACTAGGTGGAGGCCAAGGAAAGGGGGAATGTTGAGGTCAAAAGAATTTTCACCCACAACATTGGTGATGGTGTACGACCCATAATAGAGTGAATGAAGCTTCCAATGGGGGGCCTTGTAAGGCGTTCTTTCTACAAGTGCAACCAAACTTTGTCTCCCACTTAAAACTTATGTTGCACCCAATGTTGATCATGACGTTGCATGTACTTGGCATTGGAATTATGTAAAATATCCTAAACATGTTGGAAGATGTGTTGGATCCACTTAATGAACCGGGTGACTTTGTCAACTTCAGGTGGAGCAAGGGATGAGTTGACCAAGGTGGCCGACAGGGGTAGTGTAACATCCATGGGGCCCAATGGTTGGAATCACAACCCCACCTGAAAGGGGATGTGTCTAGTTGAGCTATGTAGGGCTCAGTTGTGGCTATGCTAGACATAGGGAAGACTCTCATCCCATGTGCGGGGGTTCTTGGAATTGTACATGCACAGGATATGCACGATAATCTGATTGACGACCTCAGTTTGGCCATCTGTTTGAGGGTGGAAGGCAGTGGATTTGGTGAGCTTGGTGTCCAACACTGACCATAGGATCGACCAGAATGTGCTAAGGAACTGAATGTCCCGATCTGAGACAACGTTTTTTGGGATTCAAAAATGTAACCATACTCGTTCAAAGAATAGTCTTCTTTGTGATGCTCTTCTTGAAGGTGGCCAAAATCGTCATCTTGGAAAAGTGATCAACAACCACAAAAGCATAGTCATTTCCTCTCTCGGTGGATGGAAGGCCTGACATGTAGTCCATTGAGATGGATTCCCATGGCCTGTCAAGAGTAGGCAAAGGAGTGTACAAGCCTTGTTTCTTAGTGGTTGGTTTAGAAATATCACGTGCGGTGCATGACCTGATATACTTTCTGACATCATGTCGAAGTTTCGGCCAGTAGAAATGTTTATGCAACACTGCCACTGTCTTTTCGACACCAAAGTGTCCTGCCACTCGACTGTAGTGAGATTCCAAAATCAGCTTCGCTCTCTCTCTTGATGGAACACAGATATGGCCCAGACGACACAACAACCCATATTGAATATGGAAATTAGCGACAACTGAGTTTTCTCCCAACATTTGGTAGGTGGTGGTGAAGTCAGGGTCTGTCTCATAGAGGTGGGGTCATTCAAAGGTCTTGTGGCCACAAGAGTCTGCACCATGATGAGTGTCACGACTGGAGGTCAGTTGAGGAAATCAACAACTCAGTTGGTACTTCATGTTTTATAATTGATGTTGAGGTGGAACTGCTACAAGTATGTGGACCACTTCTAATGGCAGTAATTCTACAATTTTTGTTGTGTCTGCATGAACTGTAGTGGCTTATGATTAGTGTGGATGATTGTCTCCTTCCCAAGAATGTAATGTCTCCACTAGCAGTAGGATTTCACAATGGAGTACATTAATTTGTCATAAGTAGGGTACTTATAGAAAAAATATGATAAGTGTCTCACTATGATATGCCACGGGGTGGATGTGTTGAGTGAGAACGACGCCCACAACATAGTATGAAGCATATGTCTCGATATCAAAGGGTGGTTGCAGGTTCAGTAATGAAAGTATTGGGGATGAGCATAAGCGTTGCTTCAAATCATCAGAATCTTTTTGTTAGGACAGAACCCACACAAATTTTGTCTTACCACCACCCTCGGTTACTTGGCTGAAGGCCCATGTGATGTGAGAGAATCCCAACATGAACCTGTGATAGAAATTGGCAAGGCCCAAGAAGTTCTGAAGCTTAGTGAATGTGGTTGGGGCTGGCTAGTCACGGATGACCTGGATCTTGGTTGGATCCACATGCACACCATGTTTATCATAGATGTAGCCTAGGTAATGAACCCTGTCCATGCCGAAGGAGCATTTTTCCAAGTTGGCATATAGCTTGTGCTACTGCAGGGTGTGTAGAACCTATTGAATATGTTGCAAGTGTTCCACCCAAGTCTTGATGTAGATGAGGATTTCATCCATATACACCACTACAAAATTATTGGTGAAAGGTTGCAGGATATTGTCCATCATTCTCATGAAAGTTGTTGGGGAATTTTTCAAACCAAAGAGCATGACCAGCCATTCTAAAAGGCCTTCTTTTGACTTGAAGGTGGTCTTCCATACATCTATTTGTTATGTTGGGACCTGGTGGTAGACAAACTTCAGATCAATCTTACTGAAATATTTGGCCCCCGTGAGTTGATCAAGGAGGTTGTCGATTCAGAAAATCAAGTACTGGTTCCGGACTGTGATTTTATTTAGGGCCCGATAATCAATGCAGAGTCGCCAGGTCCCATATTTCTTCTGCACCAACATGATTGGGCTCCCACAAGGCAATGATATGGGAAGGATGTGCCCCTTGTGGAGAATTTCTTGGATCTGTCTCTTGATCTCCACATTTTCTAACAGAGAGCGATGATAAAATGACCCATTGGGTAGTAGTGCGTCAGGGGTCAGATCAATGGGATGCTTGACCTGGCAGTGCAGAGGTACCCCAGTAGGCGAGGAGAAGATATCTTAGTATTCTTCCACGGCCTTATCTACTTTCTTATGTTGTGTGGAGAGATCGATCGTGGAGGCCCTGGATGTGACTGTGATCTTTCGCTCACTCTAAGAGTGATCACGAAGAAGACAATCTTCCCGGTCTGAGAGATGACCTTCCTACATTGCTTGGAAGAGATCAAGGAAATATCACTAGGTGGGACTGCCTCGGGTATCCTGTACAATTTCTTGTTCAAAGTAATAATAAGACTACGAGCCCTAGACTCATATACAATATGACGTTTCCATAAATAAGGTTCGCCCAAAAGAACATTACAAACTTCGAGAGGAGCAACATCACACAATACCTCATCTTTGAAGGGCTTGATTCCATACGACAGTCGACATTGTTGGATGACGCAAAGATTGCTTCCTTGGCGGAGCCATCCAATGGTGTAGGGATACGGGTGCAGCATTGTCTGAAGGACTAGCCACTTGACAACCTTTGTTGATATGAGGTTCTTCTGGCTACCGCTATCAATGATGAAGTGCAGTGGGGTGCCTTTTACCCACATATGTGAATGGAGAATGTGCTCACCTTCTTCTGGCTCGTCTAGTTCATCAGGATGGAGCTTGGTGGTAGCAACATTGGCACTAGGTTACACATCAATGATATGTCTCCCCCTTTCTGGTTCTGACTCAGAGTTGGAACCCGCATCTGATTCACAAGCTTTCATTTCAACCACCAGCGACTGCTTTGAGCGACAATCAACAGTGTTATGCCAAGGGCTCTTATGGAAGTCACACAAGTTCTCGGCATCCTTCTTTGTCTTTTTGGTGGCCTTCTTTGCTTACGCCTTGGACTGTTTGTTGAGATGTTTTCCATATTTGATCTATCCTTAGTTCTGTGGGTTGGGGCCTCCCTTTCCTAGATTTTGCTGTGAGGGGTTCGTAGGCCCAAATTGTCACATATTGTGTTTTAGCTTCTACTCGATTTTGATGGCATATCAATGGGTTGCGCCCAAGGATGAGATGTCTAGAAATTCCATTTTGGTCTAGATGTATCTATGCAAAGAACCACGATACTTGAGAACCAGATTTCACTCAGAATATTTGATACCCATGTTGGTGTGTATGGAAGATATTTGTGAACTCTGGCAATCCTTGGTCTCTTTCTTGCTGCAATGTGGTCCATTTTGTATACAAGTTGTCATAGATTCTGACAGGGTAGTATTGTTCTTTAATAGAATCCCTGAAGGATTCCCAAGTGACCGTCACTGTAAATAATGAGTGTTCCTCCATTTTATTTTACTTGCATAAATTTTCCCACCAATCTTTGACATGGGGAACGGCTTTGAGGAACGCAAAAGTAATATTTTCTCTATTTGAAACGTTATGGACAGAAAAATACCCTTCTAGTAGATTCAACCATTTGTCTACAACATCTGTGTCTATCTAACCTTCAAATATAGGAATATCAGAGTTGATTTTTACCTTAAAGGGGGTGGCGCCTCCTCTCGAGGAAGATGCATCGCTTGTCGGTAGCCACCGAAGGATTTGCGCAAAACTATCCATCATCTCATTCCTTTGTTGCATGAGGGATTCCTCAAGCAACATTTTGAAAGTATCTCATGTCTCGTTGTCTTTATTTTCTCCCACCATGAGTGGTCACTTGGGCATGCGAGATATTTTTTCCTCAAGAGAAACAAGTTTGAGACCCAATTCTTTGTACATTGACCTCGTTGGGGACATTCATCAAGAACGACAAGGATCAGACTGCTCTGATACCATTGATATGAATTTTATGAGAAGAAAAAAATGAATATAGATTATTAAAAGATGTTTAACACAGAATAACAAAGATACAATAAAATTGGTTTCTATTCAATAAGGAAATAAGCTGAAACTGTAAAATGTAGCAGAAAACAAGCTTGATGGAATGGTGATGGCTTATCTCTGAGAAGAGATGTGACGGTTGCACTCATTCACAGGAAGATGATTACAATGAGAATTTGAAGGCCTTTTCACAATAAACATGAATTCCAAAACCCTAGACATCCAAAAACCTAACCCTGGGAGATGAAGCGCCAAAAGTCATGTGGGCCCCGTTGGGGCAAGCTAGTACATCAACTTCCTAGGGTCGTAGCTTTTGCATACAATCTCTTTTTTAGGTGCAAGATAGCCCATTTGAAAGTTATATTTGAGGACTGCACATGTTGTCATCTTACTTTGACTTTGTTTACAGTTTAACTATGGCGAGCCCTAAAAACGTTGTTTAGGGCCTCAAAACAGCCCCGGAAGTCAAAGACCTAATAACTAGGAAACAACTGCCAAAATGAACCAGTTGGAATAGGTGGGAGGCTACTGACATCCATATGGATCATATTCTATGCTCTATGATATGCTTTGTATCATACACAATATACATCAGAGTACATTATAGTGACATGATCAATATTTAGTTGTTGAACGCGATTTGGTTCCATAATTGTTGATGGGTCACTATATGTCTCCTCTGTTGTAGGTACATCGATTGGGCTTCCATAATAGTATTGGGTGCATATGTGAGATAAGGGGTGTGTGCATGAAATGATGAGTTTATGTGCGACATTGGAGTGTCCACATGTAGAGTTGTAATATGAGTGTGGTGTTAGAGTGTCCACACTCAAAGATGGAGTGTGTGTGCATGTATGTTTTAGAACTTGGTGCACATAGTGCTATCTACACCAAATGTTAAAAGTTCGAGGTCTTACTACTCAATCCCTACCATCAACAACAATGGAAGGCCACCATGGACGTTGATCCCATATAGATTTATACCCCTTGACTTCATAAAACAAATTAAGAACCAAGAGTGTCTTAATTAGAGGAGGGTGTGGAAAAGGGGCACTTTCTAGCACATGTAAAGTTGTGCACCAAATATTTGTCCTTACACTCGAACCATTGTAAATTTTAACCAAATAAGTGAAAAGTTTACTTTGTTTCATTGACCTTAATTTCATAAATTATCATCCAAAGTACCTTTATAGGTGAAGTTGAAGATGTGAAAGTTATTACCTAACAAAGAGATAAGACCTTGAAAGATCAACCCTAAATTATAGCAATGAGTTATTCATCAAAGATTAGATCTTTCTAGAAAAACTGATGAACACTCTTGCTTGCAGTTGAGATAAGGTCTGAAAAGGACCCTGTATTAGATCATTGAATTGGTCATAAAAAAAAATAGTTAGTGCACAAAAGGTTGTAACCTAGCTCTATCCATATAAGGTTTGGAAGGAAAATTGTTGAATATATAAATATAATCACATGGTCTAATGAAAAAGTAGTCCATATTTATCACTCTACTCCTATCATAATCAATATCTAAAGTCAAACACCAAATCTAGATGTTCAACAAAGTCCCACACGTCAATTAATCCTGCATCTATGAAATGACTGCAGAAGCAGGATTATTCATAACAATCTGGAAAACTTCATTGAGAAGAATTTTTTTCAAAAAAGGAATAGTTTGAAGGTGTTGAAGGATTTGTAGAGATTATATATCAGTTCAGGAACCCGCAAAACACCTGGGGCATGCCACTATTGGCATTTTTATGGAAAAGGCGCTCGCCTTCTTCTGGCTCACCTGGTTCACCGGGCTGGAGCTTGGTGGTAGAAATAGTGGCACTGGGTTCTGTGTCAATGATCTGTCTCCACCTTTATGGTTCTAACTTAGAGTAGGAACCCGCATCTGATTCAGAAGCTTTCACTTCAGCCACCAGTGACTTCTTTGAGCGGTAATCAACAGTTTTATGCCAAGGGCTCTTATGGAATTCGCACCACTTCTTGGTATCTTTCTTTGTCTTTACAGTGTACTTCTTTCTTGTGGCTTGGACTAGTTGTCCCGATGTTTTCCATATTTTCTATGTCCTTTGTTTCGTGGGTTGGGGCTGCCCTTTCCTGGATTTTTCTGTGTGGGGTTCCCAGGCCCAAATTGTTGCATCTTTTGTTTGAGCTTCTTCTCTATTTTGACGACATATCGATAGGTCGTGCCTAAGGACAAGATGTACAGAAATTCCATTTCAGTATGGATGTATATATGAAGAGCACCGCGATACTTGAGCACCAGATGTCACTCAGAATCTTTGATACCCAGCTTGGTGTGCAAGGTATCAAAGATATTTGTGAACTCCAACACTGCTTGGTCTCTTTCTTGATACATGTGGTCCATTTTGTATACAAGTCATCATAACTTTTGACAGGGTAGTATTGTTCCTTAATAGCATCCATGAAGGATTCCCAAGTGACTGTGACTATAAATAATGAGGGTTCCTCCATTTCCTTTTTCTCATAGAAAGTTTCCCACCAATATTTGACATGGGGAAAGACTTTAAGGACCGCAAAAGTAATATTTTCTCTATTCGAAAAGTTATGGACAAAAAAATACCGTTCTAGTAGATTTAACCATTTGTCTACAGCGTCTGCGTCTATCTGACCTTCAAATATAGGAATATCAAAGTTGATTTGTACCTTGAAGGGGGCGGCACCTCTGCTCGAGGAAGATGTGTAACTTGTCGATAGTCATCAAACAATTTGCGCAAAACTATCCATCATCTCATTCCTCTGTTGCGTGAGGGATTCCTCAAGCAACATTTTGAAAGGATATCCTGTCCCATTGTCTTTATTTCTCCCACCATGAGAGATCTCTTCGGCATGTGAGAGATTTTTTCCTCAAGAGAAACAAGCTCGAGACCCAATTCTTTGTACCCTGACCTCGTTGGGGACATGCATTAAAAACGACAAGGAGAAAACCGCTCTGATACCACTGATCCAAATCTTATGAGTAGAAAGAAATGAATACAAATTATTAAAATATGTTTAACACATAATAACAAAGATACAGAAAAATTGGTTTCTATTCAATAAGGAAATAAGATCAAACTGTAAAATGTAGTGGAAAACAAGATTGTTGTAATGGTGGTGGCTTATCTCTAAGAAGATATGTGATGGATGTGCTCATTCGCAAGAAGATGATTAGAATGAGGCTTTGAAGACCTTTTTACAATAAACATGAATGCCAAAACCCTAGACATCCAGAAACCTAATGCTAGGAGATGAAGCGCCAAAAGTTATGTGGGCCCCGATGGGGTAAGTTAGTACATCAAATTCTCGGGATCATAAATTTTGCATATTGTTATCACATTAAGTTTTCAAGGGTCGTAGGCCGCGACCATGAGCGCAAATCACAATATTAAAAATGGCCCATTATGAGCTCGAATCAAGCAAACAGGAAAGTTCAGTTTTCAGCGGCTAGGATTCCATGTGGAGTTCAAATCAACGGTTCGCGGGTATTTGGAATCCAAAAGTTGCTCAAATCTTAGTGTTGGGGAAAAGGCTCAAGATCAAAGGTCGAGAAAATATTTAATCTGGGCCACAGGTCTCATTAGGAGACATCAACAGTGGAAAATAATCACGGTAATCAGGAGTTCGAAATGTTGTTAAAGTTGTTCGTCAAAGGTTCGAACTCCCGAAACCCGAAATCAGTAGGATTCATCCGATCCAGCAGGATGCGTGGCACTAGATCTGAGAATTCACGGTTTTGTGAATCAAAGGTTTTATCATTGAGCGGCTGGCGACGGGGGTTTTCGAGGAATCAATCGTGGCCGTCAAATTCAAAGAAAGTCTGATTGTTGATCTGAATAGGGTTGTTTCGCAAGATCGAGCATCAAAATATTTAAAATCAAGTGGAGTGAAGACTCCAGAAAGACAAAATCCTGAAGCGCCTTTGGATATAAGCACCAATTTATGACCCTAGGTCACATTGAATATGGAGCGATGGAGAGGAGTTGTGCCAAAGGCCTAAAGCGCATGTATTTGGTCACAGAAGAAGATCTTCTTGGCCTCGAGGTGTCGTGGTTGGCTCGAAGAAGTCATGGGCACTTCTTGGAGCATTCATGGGTGTCAGGCCTCGTCCTAATCCCAATGAAGGTAGTTATTGAAAATGGGGGTGGTGGTTGAGACCTCATCTCACCCGATAAATGGAATGCATGGAGAGAAGGGTCGTGGGGGTTGATTGTTAGTCCAAAGCTCCCTGGTGGATAGATTTTCCTGTAAAGAACATAACTACATCTGGCTCGCATATGACAGGAGGAGGCCTGCACAATCTGACAGAGCATGCACCGACTGAAAATGTTAGTGCAGTGGTTTGATCACACTCCTAGTGGTTGCAACATTTCTGAGTATATATAGGAAATTTTAGTATTTTTTTAAGGTCATCAACTAGTTAAGCAGAGCTCCCTATTTTGTAATGTTTTGATGCTAGAACTGTTCTCTAGTTATGTATCAAACTTGAGACTTTCATGTTAATAGAAGTCAACTTCTTTTCATCTCTTTGTGAAAACTGTGCTAAAACACTCGGGCATGGAGGATCCAGTCGAGGGTTGTTATGTTGTTGTAATGTAGGTTTGATTACAGTGGTATCGTGACCAGTTTTAGTCATCTCCCTTGTCATATTTTTCTCTCTCACATTGAATGGCTCAGGCATGGAGGATCCAGTCAAGTTGTTGTAGTTGCATGGTGATGTAGGTTTCATCATTGTGTTGTTGTGACTATGTTGTTTGGACATATTTTAGTGTCTGAAGCTTGAACTCAAGAGTGATCTCAAGTCTGATTTTTTCTTCTCGAAGATACTTGAAAGTTGGATGCCCATAGAAGTCTTGTTCAACTTCCTCACTAAGTCTTCCCTATGCTCACACTTAAACTCAACTCACTGACTAAATTTAATGTGGCCCTCACTTCCCTGTGCATTTCTTGTCCAGTTCTGTGTTGAACATCATTCATATATTGAGTTTTTTCCATTGACCTCCACTCATATAAAACCAACATCTAGAAAAAACTCTGATGGGTATCGGGCTTATCCTCCCACAATCTGAGGGTGACTCTCAGTGTTAACATTTCTCGGCGTCGTTGCCGGTGAACGAATTGAAGACATTTCCCTGGGATAGAATGACAAAGAGCTTATGATTCTGAAGGTGCATCAGATATCAAAACCATTGAAGATTGCAACTTGCACCTGGTGACTCCATTGTTTCAGTTATGGCTCTGAAATGCAGACACACGATGTCTACTCCACAACTGCCTCTAGAAACACCTAAAGTTGACCCAGAGAAGATTATCCAAAAAGTAGAGATTTCTCAAAGAAGGCTTTTAGTTGCTTTCTCAGATTGAAAAGTTCCCTTGGAGAATGATAACGATCAGATCTGGTCTTTGATGGTGAACAAAGACCAGACACATTTAGATTGCATATCATTCACCTGGTGACTCCACGATTAAAGAATCCAATGGTGAATCCATTATTCCGAAATCTATCGGTGACTCCACTGGTTTGAAATGGACAAAATCTTGGCTCGGAGGTTTGTTCCTTTTAATTTCTATGTTGTTCCTAGTTTTCCAAATGTTGTTCCTACTGTGGATCAGTGGGTTGATTTTTTGCCCATATTTAGAGAACAGGGAGATGAAAACCCTGTCGAGTATCTCCATGAGTTTCATGAACTCATGCATCAGTGGGAGATACATCATGAGGATGTATTAATGAAGATGTTCATGTTCTCATTAGACGAGGATGCTTGTGAGTGGTATCGATCCTTGCCCCCTGCTAGCATCTCCTCCCTCAGAGAGTTTCATGAAACTTTCAATACTCAATGTCAAAAAATTTATTCCTCTGAGTTAATTCGTCATAGATGTTGTGAGGAATATAGAGATGGTGTTCAGGACATAGTTCGTTCTTGCGAAAGCTATGAGAATTAAGAATATACCTCGGAGGATTTGATGGAGCAGGTAAAATCTTTTTCTGCAAGAATAGAGGGATTGGAAACAAATTTTGCTTACTTCTCTTATGAAGAAAATGCAGAGGATATTCCGGTCCTTGAAATAGATGTTCTTGGCAGCCCTGCTTATGATAAAGAAGTGATGTCAGATATTGACCATGAACAAACAACTTTTGATGGATATCCCAATGAAGTCGACGAAGAGTAGAGCTTTTCCATGGTTCCTGTTTATAGTGATTGTGAAACTGATCCTAGGGAGAGCCATGAAGGAGAAAAGGAGGAGCCACATATCTCGACTATCTTGGCTCAGAGTTTGGCCCCTTTCAATTACCCAGCCATATCTGGTTATCCACATCTAGTGCCAGCTATAAACGAATGGGATGATTATCTTCAGAGATTCAGAGGAAGCAAGCATGACCATCCCGGTGAGCACTTATTAAAATTTCATGTATGCATACTTGAACATGGATTCTTTCACGAGGATGTCTAGATCAATATGTTTAGTTGTTCTTTAGAAGAAGATGCTCTTGGATGGTGTCTATCTCTCCCTACTGCTAGTATCCATTCTTTGAAGAATTTTCATGATGCTTTTAATTTGTATTATGGGAAGATTTACCCAGCTCATCTTATTTTTTATGACTGTTGTAAGAGGTTTGCACTCCACATTCTGCAAACCATAGAGTGTTCCTCGTGTGATGAGTCCGGTGAAGATCTGATTGAGAGAGAAAGCAAAGATGAAAGTGAGTATTTTACAAATACAGATGAAAAGTTTTCTCTCTATTTCCCAAGAAGAAGTCCTTCCAGATATGATTGATGATAGCGTTGATGATGGCATAACTATGGATGCATTATTTTCCGCCCCTAGTACACCTGTTGTCTCGGATTTAAAAGAAGAAATGGTTGAAGAAAAGAATCAAGATATTGCTTTCTTCTCTTTGCAAGATAAAAGATTTATGCACTCACCTACCCCTAAAGAGTATTCAGAAGAAGAAAGCATAGGCTGCCAATCTTCTTATGAAAGTGAAAGCTCCTACCAAGAGCAACATGATAGAGAGAAAGAGCCATCCATGGATATACATGAAGAGACTTCTTGCTCTCAGATAGCAGATGTTATCATAGCAGACAAAGTAGAAATGGAGCTAAAGGTGCAATTTGCCTCCTATCTTGAACCTGCAAATGAGAAAGTATCACCTGGGACCAACCGAACCACATCAATCCTCTACCCACCTATACACTCTGAGAACATCGAACGATGGGTGAGCAACAAGGAAGTGCAGGAGGTAATTTCTAACTGGTTGAGCTTTCCTGATTATAAATTTTGTGACCCCGTGGGGTTGTATATGGAGTTGTATTTTCCAAAAGCACAGGATCCTACAAGGTTATTCATATTATCATCACTTAGGGGTATGGTTGGTGTTCCAAATCATGTTTTCGTTCTGCTGTCATACTTCCCTTACCTTTTGTGGATCATTTGCAATGAAGAGAAGAATTATATTACCGAGCAATCTGAGTGGCTATGGTGGAAGTTTGCTTTCACCTAGCATTTTGTAAAAATCAGTTAGTCTAGGATTGTACATAAATAAGATCTTTCTGGAGCCCATGTGTTTGTTTTCATTTTTTAGTAGAGCAGTGTGCATATTTCCCTGTTTTCTTCTGTGAAATTTTTGAGCTAGACTCCATAGCCCAACAGCTAAGGAATTGGAACTGCATGTTCTTGGCAGCTCGCAGGGAGCATGTCATCCCCTGTGGAGCCAAATATTATCACATTAAGATGTCAAGGGCCACAAGCCACAGCCATGAGCGCAAAGAACAACATTCAAAATGGCCCGATATGAGCTCAAATCAAGCAAACAGACAAGTTCAGTTTTCAGCGGCTGGGATTCAATGTGGAGTTCAAATCAGCGGTTCGTAGGTATTCAGAATCTGAAAGTTGCTCGAAGTTTAGTGCCAGGGAAAAGGCCCGAGATCAAAGGTCGAGCAAAGATTTAACTCGGGTCGTAGGTCTCATTAGGAGAGATAAAGGGTGGAAAATAATCACGGGAATCGAGAGTTCAAAATGTTGCTAAAGTTGTTCGTCAAAGGTACGAACTCCCGAAACCCAAAATCAGTAGGAGTCGCCTGATCCAGCAGGACACGTGGCACCAGATCCGAGAATACGCGGTTTCACAAATCAGAGGTTTTAGAATTGAGCGACTGGTGACTGGGATTTTTGAGGAAGCAATCAGGGCCGTCAAATTCAAAGAAAGTCTGATCATTGATCTGAATAGGGCTATTTCGCAAGATCGAGCATCGAAATATTTAAAATCAAGTGGAGTGAAGACTCCCAAAAGATGAATTCTCGAAGTGACTTTGGATAGAAGTGCCAAGTTATGACCCTAGGTCACATTGAATATGGAGCGATGGAGAGGAGATGCGCCAAAGGCCTAATGCGCCTGTATTTGGTCACAGAAGAAGATCTACTTGGCCTCGAGGCGTCAGGATTGACTTGAAGAAGTCGTGGGCACCGCCTGGAGCATTCATGGGTGTCAAGCATCATCCTGATCCCGATGAAGGTAGTTATTGAAAATGGGGGCATTGGTTGAGACCTCGTCTCACCCCATAAATGGAATGCATGGAGATAAGGTTCGTGTGGGATGATTGTCAGTCCAAACCTCCCTAGTGGACAAATTTTCCTATAAATCACATAAATGCACCTAGCTCTCATCTGACAGGAGGAGGCCTGCACAATCTAACATAGCAGGCACTGAATGAAAACTTTAATGCAGTGGTTTGATGACACTCCTGGTGGTTGCATCATTTCTGAGTATATATAGGCAGTTTTAGTATTTTGTTAAGGTCATCAACTGGTTGAGAAGAGCTCCCTATTTTGTAATGTTTTGATGCCAGAACTGTTCTCTGGTTATGTATCAAATTTGAGACTTTCATGTTAATAGAAGTCAGCTTCTTTTCATCTCCCTTTAAAAACTGTGCTAAAACACTCAAGCATGGAGGATCCAGTCGATGGTTGTTATGATGTTGTAATGTAGGTTTGATTACAATGGTATCATGACCAGTTTTAGTCATCTCCCTTGTCATCTTTTTCCCTCTTACACTGAATGGCTCGGGCATGGAGGATCCAGTCGAATTGTTGTAGCTGCATGGTGATGTAGGTTTGATCATTGTGTTGTTGTGACTGTGTTGTTTGGACATATTTCAGTGTTTGAAGCTTGAACTCAGGAGTGATCTCGAGTCTAAGTTTTTCTTCTCCAAACTGCTTGAAATTTGGATGCCCATAGCAGTCTTGTTAACCTTCCTCACTAAGTCCTCCCTCTTCTCACACTTAAACTCAACTCACTGACTGAAGTTAATGTGGCCCTCACTTCCCTATGCATTTGTTGTCCAAATCTGTGTTGAACATCATTCGTATATTGAGTTTTTTCCATTGACCTCCACTCATATAAAACCAACATCCACCAAAAACTCTGATGGGTACTAGGCTTATCCTCCCACAATCTGAGAGTGACTCTCAGTGCTAACACATACGATCTTCGTTTTAGGCACACAATAGCCCATTGGAAAGTTCTATCCGAGGACTACACGTGTTGCTGTCAGACTCTAACTTTAGATACAGATTGACTTTGGCGAGCCCTAAAAACATTGTTTAGGGCCTTAAAATGACCCAAGAAGTTGGGGACTCGAAAACTAGGAAAAACCTCTGAGACTGGAAAACTGTCAAAACGAACCAGTTGGAATAGGTGGGAGACCATTGACATCCATTTGGATCATATTCTATGCTCTATGATATGCTTTTTATCATACACAATATACATCAAAGTACATTTTAGTGTCAAGATCAATATTTAGTTGTTGAAGGCGAATTGGTTCCATAATTGTTGATGGGTCACTATATGTCTCCTCTATCGTAGGTACATTGATTGGGCTTCCATAATAGTCTTAAGTGCATTTTTGAGATAAGGGGAGTGTGCATGAAATGATGAGTGTATGTGCGACATTGAAGTGTACACATAGAGTTGCAATATGAGTGTGGTGTTAGAGTGTCCATACTCAAAGATGGAGTGTGTGTGCATGTATGTTTTAGAACTTGGTGCACATAATGCTATCTATGCCAAATGTTAAAAGTTTGAGGTCTTACTACTCAATCCCTACCATCAACAACAATGGAAGGCCACCATGGACGTTGATCCCATATAGATTTCTACCCCTTGACTTCATAAAACAAATTAAGAACCAAGAGTGTCTTAATTAGAGGAGGGTGTGGAAAAGGGGGACTTTCTAGCACATGTAAAGTTGTGCACCAAATATTTGTCCTTACACTCGAACCATTGTCAATTTTAACCAAATAAGTGAAAAGTTTACTTTGTTTCATTGACCTTAATTTTATAAATTATCATCCAAATTACCTTTATAGGTGAAGTTGAAGATGTGAAAGTTCTTACCTAACAAAGAGATAAAACCTTGAAAGATCACCCCTAAATTATAAATAAGTGAAAAGTTTTCTTTCTTTGATTGACCTTACTTTCATAAATTATTATCCAAAGTACCTTTATAGGTGAAGTTGAAGATGTGAAAGTTCTTACCTAAGAGAGAGATAAGACCTTGAAAGATCAACCCTAGGTGAAGTTGAAGATGTGAAAGTTCTTACCTAAGAGAGAGATAAGACCTTGAAAGATCAGCCCTAGGTGAAGTTGAAGATGTGAAAGTTCTTACCTAAGAGAGAGATAAGACCTTGAAAGATCAACCCTAAATTATAGCAATGAGTTGTTCATCAAAGATTAGATCTTTCTAGAAAAACAGATGAACACTCTTTCTTGCAGTTGAGATAAGGTCT
>ML814344.1:99436-122110 GCA_009831015.1 Picea engelmannii | reverse complement strand
GAAATATATATATATATATATATATATATATATATATATAGATAAGTAGAATACTTAATTACTTATTAGAGAAGGGGTTAATGTTTACCATCCATGAAAGTTTATAATTTCTATTAAATAAATCAAAATAACTCATAAGTTGGTGGATAAGTTATGAATATGTTTTTATTAATGTATTATAAGTATTGTCAGGCCCACCTACCCCTTCGTCGTTAGTCTTGTCAGCATTTAAGGTTCTTACAGTCCCTTCTTAAATCAGAACAACTACCCTGTGCGTTGAGTCATGTGATTCTAAACATACGACCAATATAACCCCTCTTATACTTTTATCAACCCTGTTTGAGTTTGAGGGGGTTTTGGCATTTGTATTTTGTTCCCCTCTAAAAGATTAAAGGTTTTTCCTGTGTATTTCCAAGTCTGGAAATCTTGTGTCCAGTTATCCACTGTACTTTGATTATATATGCACCAGGACCCTTTATCGTTTTCGGTTGGAGTTAACCAGGTTAAATGTAACTCCCCAGGTCCTTGAATATTTGCATGTATTCTCTTTTTGATCTACAATCGAAGCCACGTCCGAATCCCACCAGGTGACGAAGCTATAACCAATCTATTGAATTAATGTTATGGTGTACTCCGGTTGAAGGTTCTGTCCATTTCTATAAAAGTGTTATTCCATGATTTTTCTCTAAAATGCTATCGTCCTTCCCTATAGGTACTCGCGGTTATTTTAAATTCTCAAAATTAATATCCCGACCCTGTGTAAAGGTAACCCTGTCTCTGTTATCAGGTAATATTGTCTCGGAAATACTTCTCTGGGAACCCGTCTGTGTAGATAGGTATTCTTTACACCATGAGTCTGGAACAAAATCCAATATTCCTAGTAAAGGGTCTTATCTTTTCTTCTTACTATACCTTACCTAAAAATTTTCGATTTCACAGGCCCACCATGCTTCACCAGATAAGAGAGAGTACCCAGATCGCCTTCCTTGGCGTCTCTGTAATTACTTCTTGATTTGATACATTTCATACAGTAGTTGATTACCTCTTGAAGATTTTCCAAGTCCTATCAAGCTTCCAACTAGGTATATCTTTGAACTCAAGTTGGTTCTAAGTTTCAACTGTCAAACAAGGGTTTGTTGTTGTTTTATAACAACAAATAGTTCATGAACTTCTTTGCTGATTTGTTACAGTTACATAAGCAATTTTGGTGCTCTAGCATGTAGTTTTTTGTCACCAAGAAGTTAGCACATGCATACCAAAATATATCTAACCCACCTAGAGATATTTATTGCTAAAAATACTGTAGTTCTAAACTCTAGAATACATGAAAATGAACACATGTATTTTTGGTCAACATGACCCTGGATAAACCCTCCCGGGGAAAACCAGTTTGGAATATGAGTGTATATATGTGGATAATAGAAGGTTGAATACAAAAAGTACAATAAACATAAGAACCCGATATAATAAAAACTTGATCCATGATGCAATACAAGCCCAACTCAAGCAGGTGCACCCTCCAAAAATGTTGTCTAGACCACTGAATTGAAGTTCTATGCCAAATGAAAGCTCCAATGGATAAACCCTCCCACAGTACTCTGATACTAAGTTGTAGCTTCCCAGTGAAACATACCTCGCTGCAAATTGAGCTCTGAAAGTCCTCCCTGTTGATGATGCTCCCTCCTCCAAGAAAGAACCACTCCACAAAATAAATGAGGACCTAAGCTATGTGGATGCCTCCATGGATAGAAGCACCCAAGCTTTCCTCAACCCTAGCCTCCAACCTCATCCTCATGCTCTCTCTCAAACTCTCCAAGTGAACAAATGAGTGAATGATCTCTCCTTCTCCCTTTGCGCCCCTCTTGAACCTCCATAAGAAAACCTAAAGAATGGACGATTGAGATCATCCTATTTCATGTCCAATCAATGGTTGAGATCATCCCATAATAATATTTTTCAAACCCACTTTGGGTTAAGTTCCCTAAGTTCACTTTATGTCTCATAATTCAACCACAAAGTGAATTAATAGTCATTTACGCTAAAATGACCGAATTTCACTTTTGACTTAAATCTCCTAAGTCAAAGTGGAATTAGACATAAAGTACAAGGAACAAGGTACATAGTACTACCCAAATGTGTTTAGGAGCTCACAAACACATGGGGAACACTTCCCAAGGTACATAACCTCAACACTCCCTCTTATCGAGGAAGGTGTTTCTCACCAAGCCCATCTTGTCTCTGAAGTAAACATGTTTTCCCTTTGGCAGGGACTTGGTGAGGATGTTTGCAATCTACTCGTTGGTCGATAGATATTGTAACTGCACTGCCCCTCTGTGAACCCAATCTCTGATGAAGTGATACATCATCTCAATGTGCTTCGACTGGTCATGGAAAACTGGATTCTCAGAGAGTTTGATACAAATCTGATTATCAAAGTGTATGATGGTCGGTGGCATCTCCTGACCAAATAATCCTACCAGCATCTTACGAAGAAAAATGGCCTCGCAACTGGACTGACTTGCCTTCATGTACTCTGCCTCGATGGAAGTCAAAGAAACTCACTTCTGCTTCCGGTTCAACTAGGAAACAAGTCCTGACCCCAAACCAAAGCGCCACTCTGAGGTGATTTTCCTGTCAATAGCACATCTTTCCCAGTCCGAGTCAGTGTATCCAACCAAACTGACCCCATCACCTCTGATATAGTCCAAGCTAAAATCAATTGTCCTAGAAATGTACCTCAACACATGTTTTTCCCCAATCTAGTGAACACTCCTCTGCTCTACCATATGCTGCCTGAGAGTGTTCACGACAAAACATATATCTGGTATAGTGTTGACCAGATACATAAATGAACCGATCAACTACCTATAAACTATAACATCTACCAACTGGAAATTTGAAGCACTAAGCTTCTTCCAGTTGGTAACCATGGGTGTCGACATAGGTTTGCAGTCCTCCATTTGAAATCTACTCAGAATATCTGCAACATACTTCTCCTGCCCGAGAAATATCTGACCCTCCTCTTGCCATAACTCCATACCTAAAAAATAGTGCAACAACCCAATGCCACTCATCTCAAACTCTGATGCAAGTCCTAACTTGCAGTCAACTATGAGATCCTCGGCTCCTATGATGAACAAGTCATCCACATATAGAATGAGAATTAGCATGTCCTCACCTCTAACTATGTAATAGAAGTTAGGATCAACATTTCTCTTCTCGAAGCCCATCTAAAGAAAGTATGTGTCAATACATGAATACCAAGCTCTGAGAGCTTGCTTCAGACCATAAAGTGCCTTTCTCAAACCTGAGGATGTGCTCCCTCTAAGACATTAATCTGTGCCTCTGCATCATCCTCCACACTGAATCTCGACTCAAGAGATCTCTGAAAAGACCTACCCTCCTCAAATATGAAATCTCTTCTCACCACCACTCTCCTAAGTAACTATGGAATGTAGATACGGTAGACTTTGGAAACCTCTGAGTATCCAACTAGTATCCCCTGCTAGGTTGTGGGGTCTAACTTTGTCCTCTTCTCTAAGGGGACATGAGAATAGGTTAAGTACCCAAAGATCTTGATGTGATCGACATCAGGCCTCTTACCAGTGAAGGCCTCCTCATGAATCATCTTCCCCAATATCCTGTGGGGACTCATGTTCTGTAGATAGACTGCAATAGCACTCGCCTCTGCTGATAGGTAAAGAGGCAAACTCTGATCATGCAACATGGATCTCGCTGCACCGGTGATAGCCTAGTTCTTTCTTTCAGCAACCCCGTTCTGCTGGGGGTTATAGGGTACGATCATATGTCTTCTGATCCCATGTTGGGCACATAATTCTATGAACTATGTGGAGGAATAATCTCCTCTATTATCTGACCACAAGACCTTGATCTTCTTTTCGAATTGGTTCTCCACAAGAGCTTTGAACTCTTGCAACCCCTTGAAGACCTCACTCTTGGTCTTCAAGAAATAGATCCATGTCTTCCTTGAGTAGTCATCAATGAATTGAGATATTACTCATGACCACTCAAGGATGCTCGAGACATGGGCCCACACACATCATTGTGTACTGAATCTGGTATCCCAGCTGACTTGGTGTCACTGCTAGGGAACGAGTCCTTGATAAATTTACCAAGTGCACACCCTATGTAAACATCATGATGCTCTGTACTGATCTGTGGCACTCCGGTCACAACCTCCCTTAATCCTCCAAGAGCCCCATGATGTAGATGGTCCATCCTCTAATTCCATATCTCACATGTCTGTCTGTTGTTGTCGTTTCTCACTTCCAATGCATGAAGAGGATGAAAAAGAAATTTGAACAGTTTCCCATCCCTCACTCCAATCACTTGTCCTGAGGTAAGCAAGGACGCCTTAGGGTGTATGAAGACCTCAGTCCCTCTGAAGGACACCTCAAGACCTCTATCCTGTAGGGTGGAAACTAAAATCAAATTCTTCTTTAGCCCAGGGACATAAAGAACATCCCTGAATGATATAGGTGGCATGGCGTCTCTATGAAAGGTAACAATGCCAATCCCAACAAATCTAACCAAGGAGTCATCTCCGAGAACGATCTCCATCCTGACATATGTGTCTCTGAGATCAGTCAGTTTCTCTCTCACTCCAGTCATATTGCTTGAAGCCCCGTTATCAATATACTAGACACTAGGTGTCATCTCAACTGTAGTGCAACATATGAGGAAAGTACACTCCCTCTCAAACAAAGTCTGAAACTCTTCCCCATCTGTTGTAGTTGTGGTATCACCCTTATTCTTCTTCCTGTTGGGACACTATTCAACATAGTGCCCTATATTATTACAAACAGAGAACTTCACTTTGCTCATATCTTTCTTATGCCCATTGCTGCTCTCTCCTCCCTGTGGTGGGGCCCCAAACTTGGGACATTGCCGACCTCCCCGACCGGTCTTCTTCTTTACCTTTGTCCAAAGAGAAATATCCTCATCACCTTGCATTTATCTGTTGTTTTCTAGAAGCCCCTGATTCAAGTCTAGTCTCCTCTTGAACGAAATCATCCCACAGCCTCTCCCAAGTGGGAATGACCTCCCTGGAAACAATGCCATGAACGAATCGACCCCATGGTTTGGTGAAGTTGTTTAAGGCTGTCCTCACCATAGAATCTAGGTCCACCACCTCTCCAAAAACTCCAAGATCATCTCTGATCTGGGTGTATCGATCAATGAAATAATTCACCGACTCCCTCTTGAGCATGTGAATGCCCCTGAGTCGATCATGCATAACCATCTTCTGGTTATCATTATAGCTCTCATATATCTTGCATAGATATTCCCACATATCAAATTCCCAAGATTTCCCATTCAAGTGGGGAATGATGTGATCCCACACTACATCACATATCGTCATTTTTTCCTTGTTGTTCCTCTTCCTGAACTCTACTGAAAAGATGAGAGTAGTAGCAGGGGGAACATGAACAATTGCCTAAACTATGTCGCATAGTTTGAGTTCCTCCAAGAAAAAGACAATCTTGGACTTCCAAGGCAACCAGTTGCTAGCTCCAGCTAGCATATCCTCTACACGCATTTGAGATGCTGACATCTCTGTCGACTAACTGATGCTGTAACTGCAAAGGAATGTTGCCTCATTCCTGTCAACACATGTGTGAAAAGAGGAAAAGGAACAATGACCTCACTCATAGCAATATAAGTGTGAAAATAGGTCGATAAAAATCCGCCTCACTCCTACCACGTAGATGTGAAAAGAGACTGACGAAAATGTCCACTAACTTCTCTACAACACGCCACAAAAATATGCCAACTAACTTCCACTAAACTTTGTCAATGGCTGTCAACAAAATTTGAACAAAATATGTCTAAAATAGTCCACTCATATGCTTTCCAAAACTCAACAAACATCAACGACCAAGCTCTGATACCATGAAGATTTTCCAGGTCCTATCAATCTACCAACTAGGTATGTCTTTGACCTCAAGTTGGATCTAAGTTTCAACTGTCAAACAAGGGTTTGTTGTTGGTTTATGACAAAAAATAGTTCATGAACTTATTTGTTGATTTGTTATGGTTACCTAAGCAATTTTGGTTCTGTAGCATGTAGTTTTTGTCACCAAGAAGTTAGCACATGCATACCAAAATATGTGTAACACACCTAGAGATATTTACTATTGAAAATACTGTAGTTCTAAACTCTAGCATACATGAAAATGAACACATGTATTTTTGGTCAACATGACCCTAGATAAAACCCCCTGGGGAAAACCAATTTGGAATATGAATGTATATATGTGGAGAATAGAAGACGGAATACAACAAGTAAAATAAGTAGAAGAACCTGATACAATATCAACTTGATCCAAGATGTAATACAAGCCCAACTAAAGCAAGTGCACCCTCCAAAAATGTTGTCTAGACTATTGAACTGAAGCGCTCTGCCAAATGAAAAGTCCAATGGAGAAAACCTCCCCCAGTATTCTAATATTGAGTTGTAGCTTCCCACTAAAACATACCTCATTGCAAACTAAGATTTGAAAGGTCTCCCTGCTCATGATGCACCCTCCTCCAAGCAAGAACCACTCCAAAAAATAAATGAGGACCTAAGCTATGTGGCTGCCTCCATGGATGTAAGCACCCAAGTTTTCCTCAACCCTAGCTTCCAACCTCATCCTCATGCTCTCTCTCAAACTCTCCAATTAAACAAATGAGTGAATGAACTCTCCTTCTCCCTTTGCTCCCCTCTTGAACCTCCATAAGGAAACCTAAATAATGGACGATTTAGATCATCCTATCTCATGTTCAATAAATGGTTGAGATCATCCCATAATAATATCACTCTCGAACCCACTTTGGGTTAAGTTCACTAAGTTCACTTTATGTCTCATAATTCACCCATAAAGTGAATTAATAGTCATTTAGGATAAAATGACCAAATTTCACTTTTGACTTAAATCTCCTAAGTCAAAGTGAAATTGGACATAAAGTATAAGGGACATGGTACATAATACTACCCACATGTATTTAGGAGCTCACAAACACATGGGGAACACTTCCCAAGGTACATAATCTCAACAGTCAGATCATTCCTGGTAAGCTTATTTCTCTATAACCACCAATTGATATTTAAGTCCCAAATTGAATTTTAGTTAAGGATATATGAGGAGTTTTGTCTCACCAGTTAACTCAGAGTTGGTCTAAATTTTATTTTTGTAGCCTCTCTTTGTTGTTGGCCCCTGCCAAGGAACTTGATAATTAATTTTAATAAATTCCTTCCAATAAAAGGTGTGCAATATAGATTAGCATGATAATAATCTGGCAATGTTTCATGCTTGTTGTTGTTACCTCTCTGTTGAATTATTCGTTTACCAGTTTCCTTCTCTTTGATTAATTTTGATTAATGATCCTGTATAGTACAGTTAAAAGCAATTATTCTTTAATTTTTTTCCTGTAATTTGGTTAAGAAATTATGGATATGCATTTTGATGATGGGTCTGTGTTCTTACGAGGGAGCCCATCGGCCTGTTGTGCACCCACTCCTTCTATGATTCTAGGTCTTCACTGCACCGAGATCAATGATATAGATCCATCTTGAGATAAGTATATGTCCTTACTCATCTAGTTTTACCTTATTCCCTTTGATTAAAAAAATATGATGGTAATCTAATCCTATTTTTATTTTTCTTGCAGGTTGAGCTCGGATACCGTGAGTTCGGGAAGGGAGAATTCCCATCCTATAAAAGGGTACTCCGGGTTCCACTCAACAATTCTCTCTTATTGAGACTTCTCTCCCCAAGTCTTGCATTTGCTTACCTCTTTTATAAATAGTTTATAAAAAGGGGTTTTGAAATTTACTAGGATTATATTCGTCTTGTAAAACCTTGTGTATTCAAATTTACTTGAAATAAACTATCAAGGTTAAGTGTATTATCCATTTGCATAGATGAAATCTGGTCATCACAGTTTCTGGGATTTATGTTATTAGATAGCCATTTTGTTGATTTATAAAACCACACTTGAGTTCGGGACTTTTAAATCATTGTATCTTTTTAGTCCAATAAGATTGTATGAGGCTTTATTCTATCAATTCGAATGATATAAGGAGAAGTAAAACTATATAGTTTACTTATTTTATTTCGACATACGTTGTTTGCACTCGTTTTTTCACTCGTCTTCTTGTCATAAGTAGTTTAACTTGTATACGAGATTTAAGTAGTGGAAATTGAATAAAAATATTATAGAGAGTAGGCGTACCAAATCAGATTACTAGCTATATGCATACATATATATGTCCATTTAAATATGTAATTATTGTAGGAAAAGGTAATACCAACCAATAAAGTAATGAGAAATTCTACAAGTCTATCAAGGCCATAAGCAATATTACTTAGATTATCATTCATGTGTGTGTATATATATAACATCAATGATATAACAACAACAATATAAGTGCATGGCTGAGATACGAATTTGAATTTTGATGTTGGAATACAAATGGAACAACCATGTTTCACCCAACTGTAGAAACAAAACAACCACGATCACTTGTCTTGATCACCCCCTAGCTTGACGATGACTCCATAAGGGAAAATTGAGTTACGTTCCTTAGCCTCTGTCACCTTCCACAATTGAGATAGTGTTTTTCCTCACACCAGATGTGTTCATAACACAAAAACATTCTCATTCCTCCACATACTAAGCATCATCCCGCCTCCCACATATGTAACATTTATCTTGTGCCTAGGACTTTCCATTCCTTTCCCTCCTTGGGGAAATTCATAGCTTTAAAAATCCCTAATTTTTAAGGGCTTCTAGTGGAAGAACTTAACTTCTGCCACTTGTAAAAATCAACTCTGATTTAACTCAAACATGTTCCCCACTCATGGAGTCATAGTCAGCTATTTCTAACCTGGATGTTCCATTTGTCTTCCAACATTTAATTTATTAAAAGGATTGTCTCATACATGTGTCCAACAACAAAGGACAATTGGGAAGTCAAACATTTTCCCAACAATCATAAACTAATAATTACATAATCCAAATCTCTAAATTCAGATTTTCCATAAATGACAATTTATTTCCAAATCTGAATTTCCATAAATGGAAATTTATTTCTAAATTCATCTTGGAATTTATTTTCTAATAATTTGAGGATATTACATAGGCTTCAGGAAAAACTTAAAATAATAAACATTCATATGAAAACATCAATATATATATATATATATATATATATATATATATATATATATATATATATTCCAGATTTTTTGTAGAGGTTCTAACAATTTAATTGTCATAAGTAGAGTAGAATATGAGCTGTAAAACTAAATATAAATCAGTATCAAAATTCTCACCCATAAATCTTCTTTTAAAACACAAGTAGTCAAGAAGCGAGGATGTATCTCAAAATGAAATTCAACTCAAACATTCTCACAATTTCACCTAAATTTCTCAGCCCACTTTTAAGAGGGAGATGAATTTAAATTGTTTTGAAAACATATTCTATAATATTTCTAAACATAAAAGTGCATAGGTGTGTCAAGAAATACTTATCTAGAAGATGAAAATAGATGTAACAACTAAAGGGTGTACCACTTTCCACCAAAACATAGGCACAAATGCTAAATTGGTATATTCTTACCTCGCCACCCCTAGCGAGAGTATGATTCCATGAGATATATTCTTTTATGATCAACAAACAACAAGGGATGAATGTTACACTCCTCCCATAGGAACGTGGAAGTCTAGTTTTCTACCCACCAAGCAAAGGATCCTGTTGTGATTTCTCACTCAATCCCTCAAATTTTCTGCAGCTATGTTTATCAAATTGATTATAAAACACTACCAAATAGTTCCTGCACCAAAAACATTTTGTTTTCTCAGTTCTATTTATAGATAGAGAGCCTCACATGCTCTTCTTAAAAAATGGTCTCCAAACCCATTCGTGTGACTCCCCCTTTTCTGCACATGATGTTTCCTCTTTTTGTTGCCTTCTACAACAATATTTCAAGGGTCAAATGCCCCAATTCGTGTGCCATCCCAGAATTCTCTAGATGGGTACTTTTCCCATCCTTTAATTGATTTTTTTAAGAGGACTTCCCAACCACTAACTTGATTGATAATTAAATTTTCCAGGGCAGAGGGAAGTATTAGATTTTGAATATTCTTTTTAATTCAACATAGTACTTCCTGGGAGGGGCCACCTCAACCAATCATGGTTCCCTTCAACATTCCCTCTCATGACATCATAATCTGTATAAGAAACCCCTTCAACAATTATTCATCATTTTTTCTTTTATGTTAATAAAAAAAATATATACATCACATCCTTTAGCACTAGTTCAACATTTCCCCAAAATAAACACATAATCGACCTACCGATAGTCTCTTAGCAAAATATAATTATGTTTACAGTTGAAGAAAATAGAGGTGTTACACATTGAATATTGAGTTTAATGAATTTAGAAAATTATGGCATTAGAGAGTGAATTATGAATTTATGAAATAGAATGGAGAGTACTAATATTGTTACCATTCAAATTTCCATATAACTTTGATAGACCCTTTCTCAATATATGGCCAAGTGGATGGAAAATTCTTTAGCTTAAAAAAAAACTACATATCTCTCTCTATATATTAATTTTCCTTCCATTTTAAGTAACATTCAAATTTCAATATCAATATCAATTTGATAAACCCTTTCTCAATATATGGCCAAGTGGATGGGAAATTCTTTACCTCAAAAAAAACTACATAACACACTCTCTCTATATATTAATTTTCCTTCCAATTTATGTTTAACTATTTTGATATAGTTGTGCAAATTTACTACAATTTCCACTATTTCATAAATTATGTCATTTCTTCTTTCACATTTTCTTTAAAGAAGAAAAATCGGGAGAGCACACACTGTTGGTGGTGGCATAGATGTTAGCATTGAATCAGAGAGTTGGTTTGTCACTTGGTTTGTCACAACCCTTTGTATTTACTGTAGGACGATATCTATTTTTTCCCGATCGCAACAAAAACATCAATATTATAATCTTTCTCTTATGTGCACATGCATATGTCTATCCACCCTTGGTAGACTTATGCTCCTTACCTCGTCCTAATTATTGTATTGTATGTTGACAACTTTGAATTGCACTCTAACATGCATGATTTTGTTATTGACATTACAACGTTATGGTATTTGGCCATTCACATCCTTCTTATGGAATTTGGCCATTCATTATTGATTTTACATCACATCCTTCTTGGCGAATTTGGCCATTCATTGCTAATTTTACATGCTCCAATACACACATTGATGAAAATTTCGTTCCACCTTAACACCTCGTCTAAAACAATAAACTATCCTAGACTAATTTGTTTAATTCTCATTTTAAGAATTGTAATGGTTAATCATTATATATTGTTTCATCCAATCCCATGCGGTCATGGTTTATCATCTCAAATGTGTATGAGAGATGATGGTACTTATCAATCTCCAATATGGATCGTACAAAGAGTGGTGTGTTACCTATAAGATTTTAACATTGCATTTCACATTATGGATTTGGATTTTGTTAACAAATCCATGTGTTCTTATGGAAAAATAATATAAAAAAAAAAGAAAAAAAAGAGAGTAAAAAGGTAAAGATGAAAATTGAAGAAGCAATTGCATTTCACATCATAAAATATGCATTTGTAAGTTGTTGGATTTCACATGCTAGATTGGTTTATTTGTAAGTTGTTGGAGGATAGAGTTATGTATAATTACGTCCAAAGACACTTTCTATATCTCAATAGTAGGGAGATGTGTAATTCATTCCTTGTTCAACATGGAGTTGACACATAACATTTTAAAGTATATTTCAATGTGTGCCATAACTAAAATATTTGAATATCCATCTTAGTAAAATAATTCTACATAACTTATAGAGAGACAAAGAGATAGAGTAATTGAAAGAAAAAAATAGTGATTTCGTTAATGGTTTCTTTCTCCTTTCCTCAATGAGTGAAATGTGTAATTCCTTCAATACTTAATATTATGGAATTGACATGTGAAATTTAAAAGAATATTATAATTTCAATGTGAACTATAAATAAAACCGAAGGAATAACTTCTTCTGACTCAGGTTTCCCATTTTTTTTATGCTTCTAGACAATATAATTTACAAGTTCTTCGCCCTGAGTGGCTTCTTAGATCTAAAAATTTACACTTTTAGCTCATTTCAGTTTTTTGTTTTCGGTATGGACAGTCTAGTAGAAAGGATTTTCGCCCTACGTGACATACTAGATGTAGTACTTTACAATTTATGTTTCTTACAGTTTTTCAAGTTCTACATGGATACTATGAACCTTAATGGCCATGTGACAACATTAGGGAAATGTTGCCACAACCTCTTGGAATAGCATGACAGCTGTAACTTTTACTGCTTAGCAGAACCTAATATATCTTCTAACTCTCTCTCTCTCTCTCTCTCTCTCTCTCTATATATATATATATATATATATATATATATATATTAACTCTACAATTGTCGACATGTATAAAAAAAATCTTCAAAGAATTTGATGCCTCTCTGTCCATGATAGATCCACAATTAAGATGGATCTAAGCTAGTGATAGGAGAAACAAATGGAATAGTATGGATAATATGGTCAATGAGTAATGTAAGATAGGGTTAGGGTTAAAGATACTAGAGGTGAGAGTGTAATTGAGTGGAAAATCAAAAACAATACCTCTTGTCCATACTAAGAAGAACACTAACGAAGATAGTATTGTGAAATGTTATCTTCATCTATTCTCAAGCTATTTTCTCAATTTAATGGATGTGTAAAAAACACTAATGAGTCTATTTGAATAAGGGAATTCCCATTATTTTTTAATTAAGAAAATATTTTTTAAACACTTTTATAATATCACATTTTTATTATTTCACATAAAACATTTTTTATTATTCTCTTGCTTATATTTAAAAATAATAATATTACATTATTCAATATTTTTATAAACTTTTAATAAAAATATTATATTTATATTTCTTTTAACTTATAATATGATTATTATTTATTATAAATACTTTGTAATCATATATACACAATAATGTATGCCCAAAAATCTATTGAAAATGTATTGACCGTAAAGGTTTTGCACATTCATGATAGGCCATTTAAATATCTAATAATTAATAATAACTTTAAGAAAAATGATGTTCCTATATAACCTTTTTTTTATTTAATAATTTTTTAAAAATAATGCTGCTATTTAACTTTTTTTTATTTAATATTTTTTTCTAAAATATAAATTAATTAATATAACTTCCATCCATATCATAGTTATCAACAATATTATTTGAATTTTGTAATAGTAACACAAAACAAATTCAGTGGAATCTAGCCACATTAAATTCATGCAAAGGTTACTACTTCAATTCCAATTTAATTTTGCTTTCAGGATCCTTATCACTCCGTGTAACCCTAAATCCATTACCTTAAATATAAAAAAAATCCAATTCTCTACAAATTCAAATTTCCAATTTTAATTTAGATATCATCACCCCGTGAAACCCTAAATCCATTACCTCAAATTTCAAAAAATCCAATTCTCTACAAATTCAAATTTCCAATTTTAATTCAGATATCAATTATCTTGTAAGATCATTTTCCGGAAACATTTAAAAAAAAATTAATTCAATATCATTTAGCTTGTAAGATCATTTAAAGTAATATATTGGTAGAAACATTTAAAAAAGTAGGCTATTTTCTTGAAAACTTTAAAACACGGATAATTTCTATCAAATTCTCAAGTTATGATAAGTAGAAGACAGGCAGCATTGTTAATACATAACCTCCAAATCTTTGTAAAGAAAACCGGTATTTACTAATATTTCAGAAAAAGTAAAGAGCAATAATAAATACACAGGATCTTTAACCAAGAAAATACAGTTAAATACACCGTTTCTAAGATATGAACCTCTTCAATAGTTCAAAGCTTTAGATTTTGACAAATGCCGACAGTATAATGTCAAGTAAATTTTCAGTTCAACCAAATCTTTTTACTTATTCTTCAACAGGAGCCGACCTTAAACCCTATAAATCGAAAAATGCACGTACTTCTTGGAAAAGGCTTCTACCTGCTTTTTCCCTTCAAAACAACAGCTTAAACAGATTATGACCTTAGCACGCCGTTTTCCTTATCTCATTTTCATCATTCATGGACTCGCTTCAGATATCATCCTTATAATTCATGGACACGCCTCAGATGAAATCCCAGGGTGCCATACCATCGACCACATTGCATAACAAACTATATTCAAACTTTAGACAATGAAAAAGAATCGATACAGTACGAATGGATTAATAGAGAAAACCAATTACCAGAATAGAGAAAACCTTTTGCTATATGTCCTCAAAGGACATAAAAATGGCAGAACCCATGGCAATTTGTTTGAAAGATATTAAAATTGTTTACATGTCTTTAAAAGGTATATAAGACGGAAGGATTATAATTCTTTGGCGTATATTTCTTGGGAAGAGAATTTAAAAAATATATAAACATTAGCAACTCTTTGGGTTTCATGTGATGATCCATACATCCATACTATTAAAAAAAGGCTCGAAATTGTCTGTTTATAAGAACAGTGCTTATTGTAACCGCCACGAAATTATAATCATTTGAGAACTGGTTCATTATTGTAACAGCCATAAAATTATAATAGAACTCAGGATCGTTTAAACATAAAATTACCCATTAAATTATCATATACATATGATTGCTTAATCAAAGAAGCTGATTGCAAATACTGTAAAAACTAACGTAAACATATCAATGTCATTATATTTAAATTTGTGATATATTATAACATATGTTTGTTTCATCAAAGAAGCTGACAGCTAATGCAGCAAAAAATTAAATAGACTTATCACTGAAAAATAAAATAGACTTATCACTGAAAAATAAAATAGACTTATCACTGTCATTGTATTTAAATTTGTGAAGAACTACATTTATGTATCAGAAGCAAGCCTGGTTTTATGATTAAAAAGATTTTGCATATGCGTCATGCTTGATTCCAGGTATCATTATTTCCAAAAAAGTCAAGTCATTCAATGCCAATCAGCCAAGAAATAAAACATGAGTAATCTCTTTTTTCTCATCAAGTAATACATCCATCCATTCGTCAAGACTTCAAAAAGAAAACTGGAAACTTTTCCACGCAGAAGAAACCTGGTTGTTGAATTTCTCATTTTAAGAACCATGCGCATCTAATGCTACAAGCAAGCATTCTTCGTATTTGTCCACGCTTTTAGGATGCTCAGGACCAGTGTTCAGGCCTGGAAAGATAGAGTAAATAGTTAATCATTGAGAAAATAAATTGAGTAGTGCGGCGATAATTCATCTATAAAAATTTGGTTAAAAAGAGTCTTGAAGCATAGAAATGTTACCCTGCTTAACGATCTTTGATATGGAAATCCGGGATTGCAACACAAGATTGGCCCTAACCGTTCCCCGAAATTTTTCATTGATTTGGAAAACTGAATATCTTAAATCATTTTTCTTCCACATATGATATATGACCAGCTTTCCATTTACGGACATGAACTGAGATCTATATGCATTTTTGTGAAAACTCCTGTCAATCCCTTCCAACAAAAGCCAAACATCCTTGTCCGGATCATAAGCCCCGATGCATAGTTGATGTATCTCCTGTTGCACATACTCAACGTGACAAGTAATTAACATGTTTTGCACAACAGCTGCCCTAATGCATTTCCACCAGCCTTTGATCAGATTCTCCGAAACGGGAGTCCAAGAATTTGACATCACATCGAATGCAACTCCTTTACGGGGTCCTCTTACAATTATTTTGTTTCCCAAAACAGCAGATGAGCGTAGTGGGGCAAGGCCACTGTTCAGAGCATCAGCTACTACTTGAGAGCCGGGAATGGCTGCCCATTTCTTGGTAGACGGTTCATACACTTGACCCCATTCAGCGATTTGTACATCGTGCCCTCCAAACACATAAACTTTTCCATTGACAGAGGCCACAAGCCCTCGCCTGGACACCGGGATGACAGTCGAATCAGACCACTTATGCAAGACTGGATCAAACAAGTATACACGGCTAGGGCCTATTTTACGACGGTGTATAACATATAGATTATGATCCAAGACTGAACTCGCATTGTCCAAGAAGCTGATCATAGGATGATCGGGCAGGCGCACATATTTTTTTTCGTTTATTTCGAGAGCATAAAAGCATGGGGACATAAATTTATGGTCTGAAAACCTTGCGTACACCCAATAACTTGAACTATCGCGCAGCGTGTCTGCAAAATGTTCCTGGGTGACCATTACTGGTCTGGAATTTGGACGAAATAGGCTTGCAGTTCTTTCCAGAAAGGTAACGCAGGAGTTGCAGTTTCCCATGATACAGCTGAATTCGGGGAGGACCGAGCACCGAGAATTCGACGTCTTAGAGTCCAAAGAAGAATATAATGTGGTCGGGTACAAATTACCTCGCTCATTCTCAGGTTTATGCTATGAACAATCCTCAGATTTATGCTATGAACAATCTATCCGTTGGAAACGATTAAAAATTTTAAATACAATGGGGCTGACGTTCTTGTTAACGATTTTTTTTGCGCTGAGCACAAGCACAAACGAGTGGTGAAAATTAAAAAATACTGGCCAAAACCGTTTTATCTACTGTTTTATGATGGCCGGCAATCCTTATTTATTTATTTATATATATTAGCACATCTGTTTCGTTAGCGGATGGTGGAATGTTCATAGATATCACCATCCATAACCAACCAACAGTATAGACATTTTTCATGGTTAATTAATTTTTTTTAATTCATTAATTATTAGAATTATTTGTATTTTTTTAATTAAATTGGAGATTAAAGACGATATAATATCTTTCATTTCATTTTCAAAATAAAAATACTTATCCTCTTGATTATTTAATATATTTAAAAAAAAATATATATTTTAATACCAAACTTATAAAGTTGGTCAAATTATAACAATTAAGTGGGATGAAACTACTTTTTATTTTTTTAATCAATTATATATAATAAATTATTTTATAAAGTTGGTCAAATCATAATGGAGTAGGCTAATTCAGGAGCAATTTTCCCTCTTTAGTTGGGTTTTTCAGGAAATAAAAATGGGCTTTTCAAGCAAAAAACAAAATGGGCTTTTCAAGCAAATTTTTAGGGGTAGTTTGAGTTTCGTATGGATCCAAGTTCCATGCATTTAAAATCTTACCCAGGAGTTTTGCCCCATTTTAAACCAACCCAAATGCTCAAAAAATCGATGAGAGCTCTAGATTAACTTGAAATTTAAAAACACACTGTCCCTGAAAGATAACTTAGGAGGGAAGATTCATTGCTAGCTAGCCCACTCCAATTATAACCGTTAATTCAAGATGAAAATACAATTTTTTTAAAAATCAATCTTATATATAAATGACTTTAAAGTGTAAGTAGGAGTGTTTAAATAATTTGTAGAGAAGTGTTTAAATAATTTTTATAAAAAAGTTACTTGAAAAAATAAATTTTCAATTTTCAATTTAGTGGAATTTACACCATAAGCATCTTAAATAACTAAAAGTCATCTCATGCATAATTTACAAGTAAATGGATAAAGTGTACAACTTATATATTTTTTTTATTAAATATGGAGTTTATATATATATATATATATAATTGGTGTAGATCCATTATAATTTTAGATCTATCACATAATGAAAAGTGCAAACCTTTTTAGAATGAAAAATATAAAGAAACTTTTACATAAAATTTAATCCTTCTTTTGTATGAGATAGATTCAAAGTTAAAATGGATTATGATGACATGCTACTAATAAGTGAAAAAATTACATATTTGTTGCATTTTGATTACTTTAGATTTTTAAGTTGTCTCATTTTGTATGACTATGAGTCACTTATTCATATATAATTAAATGGATTTCTTTATTGCATTGTGAAACATTGTAAAATGTTGTGTTGTTCTTTAATTAATATATGGATGATTTACATTCTTACAAATAAGAGAGGTATAATCCATTGGATAATACATTAATCCAATCATTATATCAAAACACAATAACAAAAATATCAAAATCAACACTATTATAAAAAATAATTTGATTTTGAGATTATTAATGGAAAATTTATAAAAGAAATTAATTAAAATATGTACATATGGTTGCATTGTATTGTTTTGAATTAAATAGTGCATTCCATAATATAGAAAAAAAATGTGCTTTTATGAGTTATACACACTAGTGCCTATTAATTACATTGAAGAACTCATGCTAAACACGGTGAAAAAGTATTGTTTCTTTAAACGACATAACATGCGATTATATTTATTGTTTCAAAATATTACGGTGCACATGATTACACTACACATTTGTTCTTTACAAATATATACACATAGGAGATTTATATATAATATATGCATCGGTTCTTAGTAACAAATAATGACGTCGACTTCTCACCTCAAGTATTTGAAATTTCACTTACCTCTAATGAACATGACAATATAGACACTCGTGCATACAAATTATATGAGCATTGGTGTGCCATATAAAAAAAGAATGACACAATGCGTAATATTTGTACAAGCACTAGTGTTGCATGAAAAAACAATAGGATCTAGTTTGTACATAAATTGAAAAAGCACAAGGGATGCATATAACAAAAAATGTGGAACTGGTGTGTAATAATTATAAGAGAATCGATGCTTTTTAGTTTTGTGTATGCATTGGTTCAGGTTACTTATGACTGCACTAGTGTGTAGGACCAATACAAACACTGGAAAAAAAAAACTCTCCTAAAACCTCTAGCCACCCAATTTTTTTTAGTTATATGGAACATCTGTTAAAACCTCTACTATGAATATGGGAGGTTGTAGAGAAGGTCTTTTGAAATTTTTTCTCAATCTTGTAACACTAAAAACCTCCACTACAAGGTGTTTTCTTTGTAGTGATAAGCTCTATGTTTTGATTGATGGTATGTTTTGCATTGTTTTATCAATTTTTAGGAAGGGAATGACAAGGATGAGAAGACAATATAAAAGGAAATGCCCTAGAAATAAAGTTAAAGTGCACAAAAAAACACCATATCAAATATTGAAAGTGAAAACTCGGAACTAAAGCATAGTGAAAAAACACGTATGATATGTTTGTCATTATGACATTGACCTATACATCTTGATCTATAATTGCAACATGCCTATTTTATGTATTCAAGGATGCATTTCTTTGAATTTGTGACATTTTCTTTTACTTCTTCTATAGACTCTCTTCGAGTTCCTTGACAACAAGCTCTCTTTAATGAAACACATATTCCCTAAAACATTTCCACAACTATTGTTTATCTGGAGATGAAAAAATTGGCAATGCCCATAAACATATTGAATAGGTCGTTCAAAAGGTTCGAAGAGAGAGTTAAAAGAGATCTTGTTATTTCAAGGGTTTGTAGCAGGGATGATTTTAAGGATGAAAGTTTATATTAAAATGTAGAAACATGGGCTAATATTACTAGTCCTTAATATGAAAAATATAAATGTTTGGCAATAATTTTGTAAAAATATTCAAATTTCTAAGGATTTTATATAGTTTCTATGAAATTTTGGCGATTTTTAAGGTAAGATACTTTTATTCTATGGAATTTGGACAGTTTGTTTTTAGAAAAACTCGAAATTGGCGAATCTTTTTAGGAAAAAACCATGGAAAATTAGTCCATTTGCGAAATTTAACCCTTAAAATCACCTATGATTCATAAACTTTTCCATAACATGTGAGTTGCAACAAATTGTATATTACATCACAAAATTAAAATTCCCACCCATGTTCTATTTTTATTCATATTCCATTGTACAATATAAACATGAAAAAGATATTTCTTCATGCAAACCATATTTTTCTATTAACACAGCTTCTACAACTTGAATTGGATAGTCAACTTGATTGTTCTCAAACTTTTTGAAAGCTCATCTTTCACCTTAATAATTTTACCTTAAATGTCAATAAACAAGGGTGTTTGGTAGACGCCATGATTGAGACTCTTAAATGTTAGTAAACAAGGGTGTTTGGTAAACGCCATGATTGGGACTCTTGTAACTAGAGTGCAATATACATAACCATTCAATAGATTTGCCAATTTTCAATTCATTTAACTCCACGGAAAGTAAATGTTTTCATTTTATATATATAAAAAACCACTAGCTTTTATGTATTCATGCATCAGATATCCCGAGAGCAAATCTAACCAAACCAAAAGATTCTAAACATAAATGATTGATATTCATGGATTGATCCACCCTTCAATGTATTTAGAAATGATCGTGTCAATGGCTTGGGAAATTCTTAATTATTGAGTATTCTCAAGTCTTTGTGTAACATTGAGATAATAACGTAAGAGTGTTTTGAGATACTTATTGGTTGTGAAAAATTCTCAAATGCATTACTCCAATGTTTAACACTAATGTTTAATATTGTTTAGTGTTAACATTGTTTAGTGTTAGTAGACACCATACTCCAATGTTTAACATTGTTTAGTGGACGACGATGGTGACGGTAGTGGCGATGATAATGATGATGATGACGATGACGACGAGTCTTATAAAATCATATGTTTAAAATTAATGTTTTTCGTATGTGTGTGTAATTGTCAAGATTCAATGCCTCAAAAACTCCTACTACACCATGATTATGCAATCCCAACACTCGATATTTGTAATTCCAAAGAATTATTCTAATTTTTTAGCCCAATTTTCAATAAAATGGAAAGATTTAATGTACATTTTATGAAAAAACCTATTTATAACATAATTTGAATATTCTTTTACACAAATTGTGAATATTAAAAAATAAGTAAATGGTTAACATGCATGGATAAAAGCACTTGTTGATATGAGTTTTATTTGGTTTTGAATGTAGTTTTCAAATTTAATAATTACAAAATCACAAAATCGTCATTCGATATTTAATGATGATATTTAAAGATTAAAATAATATTTTTTATTTTTAAATTATTGAAAATATAAAATTATAGAAAAAATATTTACAAAACATTTTTTTTTATAATAATTATATATTAAATTTCTAGTAAATAATACATACACACTAATTTATGATATTTTTTTACATTAATTTATAATGTTTTTTATAATTATTTTTTAAATGACACATACATATAATCATTCTTTAGATTACAAGAGTCTATTCATATATATGAAATTTTAATGATCTCTAAGACCTTCCAATATATATATATATATAATGTTCTATATAATAAAGATTTAAGAATCAATCTCGTGGGTTAGCTCGAGTGGATGAGTTCTTTAGTTATAAAGCAAGAGGTATCGGGGTCAAATCCCTCACCAGATATATTGTAGAAAATGTTGAGCCTCACTCGATGTCTCAATCGGGTTAGGCCCCATAATCAAAGTCGATGGTTTACCTCGTTTACCATCCATGAAAGTTTATAATTTCTATTAAATAAATCAAAATAACTCATAAGTCGGCGGATAAGTTACGAATATGTTTTTATTAATGTATTATAATTATTGTTTACCAATGAGCATGTATGGATGAAAAATATGGTTGACAAGGAATTAGCCCAAAATCAACACTTTCCTTTGGCTCGTAGCGCACAAAAGCATCCTTACCTGGGATAATATTATGAAGAGAGACTTCATAGGGCCTTCCATATGCCCACTTTACTTGGGGGAAGAAAAAACTTAGAATCACTTGCTCAACCTTTGTTCCTATAGTTCTCAAATGTGGGACCAAAGTGAAATAGTTATGCACACAACGAATCACAATTAAGAAGGCCTCAAAGAAACCATAGAAGGATGGAGAGACATAGCTTTTCTCTCTCCCATCCTCAATCGTATCTGACATCTCCTTCCTAGTTTCATCCTATGGCAGCCTTGGAAAGAACAAAACAAACACATCTTCCAATCCACACAACTTGATTGGCAATTTGTTTGGAAAATAATTCAGGACAACATTAGAGAAACCATCCATTTGCAACATTGGAAAGACGAGGACTTAATATGTCCTCCTCATGAACAACTTATCCTGGAAAGATGGAATATAAACTTCAACCCTTCTACCTCTAGGAACCTTCAGTGATCCCAGGACAAGGGTATCCCTTCCTATTGGTCTCCTCAGCCTCCAGGTTTTACCAAGTTAAACTTTGATGGAGCATCCAAAAATAATCCAGGTGTTATCAACTTTGGAGTGTTCTTCCAAAATATATAGGGAAGCATCATTCTCATCTTTGTTGGTAGAATTGGGCATAATTATAATAATGAAGTATATATTTTGGGTCTTATGAATGGTCTAAAACTCACACAAGATTATGTATACCATCATCTGATTGTCGAAGTGGACTCCCAAATCATTCTCAGCCTCTTTGCGAGAATTCTTAACGTGGTGGACCCCGACAAAATTTCTCCCTTATGGCGCCTCACCAATGGCTTGAACACCATAGAAAATCTCACTTAGCCTCACCTAACTCTCATCCCCTCTTATATTCGAAGGCGTGCAAACCAAATTGTCGACAAACTAGAAAATATAGGGGTCGCTCAAAACAGACTGGATCTTCTCTACACGTTCTCCACCCACACGGAACATCCAATCCTCTAGAACTACATCACTCTGGCTCTCAGCAC
>ML814344.1:80999-99280 GCA_009831015.1 Picea engelmannii | reverse complement strand
TGCTCCGACGTGCCATTCTCTGTGTTTTCATCCGGGTGATGGATGAAATACTCTGCCTGTCACCTATGTGCTTGTGAAACCCTCCACTTCGACTACTTTTTCATGTTGTCTCTCCTTGGCTGGACCATAATGCCTCCTCACTTCTTGTAGAAGAGCCTTCTAGATTTCAGCTTCGACTTGTTTGGTGGCTCTCTGCTCCCTCGTTATTTTTTTATGCCTTATTAGCCTCTACTGCACTCCTTCCTCTCCACTCTTGCTGGATATGCCTCATCTTCGCGGGAAACCAAAACGAGGCCTAGTCTCGTATTAAAACCAAGGGTGTATGGTCAACCAACACTCTCTTGTCATTCCTCAATCACCTAGCTCTTCTCCCTCCTCCTCTTCCCAGTCCTCCCCTGGTTAGAGTAGCATTACTCCAATGTCATCGCCTTATTCTTATCATTTGGAATGGTTTTACCTATATGGTAGTTCTCTGGGCTTCACCCCTGGACCAATCCAGGACTTGGCTTCTTCTTCGCAACCAACCACGGTCCCTCCGACACAACCACCTGAGATTTACATCCCCTTTTCACCACCCTCTCCCCCCATCGTGGAACCCTCTTTACTTTACCCTTTGGAGGAACCCCCCACTTCTTTGGAAGAGCCTCTTGGCCATCCTCATTCATGCACATATTGCGCTTCATGCTCACAGATTCACCCCTCATGGGAAATACTACATGACTTGGTTTTTTCCGTCAGAAAGGATGTGGATGACCTGCTCTTTCGTTTATATAACATGGATAGATGAGGGGAAATAATTGAATCTCTTATCACAACCTTTCTCATCTCTTTGCACTCTCTAGATCTCACAACTAGTGCTCTGACAAATTCAGTGGCGATCCTTGCTCTAGGTATCTAGATGGAAACAACGAGCAACGTGGAAAAGAGAAACCGCCATCCCACATGAGTGACTGCATGAGCACAACTGTCATCTCCCATGCTTGGTTTTGTTAATTAATTTTGATTCTTGAAGATTACTCTTGGGCTGTATATGGCACCTTGCACAGTCTTTCCATTTTTATTTTCTAGAGTTAGTCTATTTTGGTCATTTAGTTTTCATGACATGCTCAACTGAATCGGTTTTCGTACTGGGCGATTCAGTCCATAAAGTTTAATTTTGTTGATCTTATTTTGATAGATCGACTGAATTGGTTTCCCCATGGGGCAATTCAGCACAAAGAGAACCTTGACATGCTAGATGATACTATAATTTTTGTTTTTGAAAGATAGTATATAGATTCTTACTTAAAAAAAATAGCATTTACCAATATATTTAATAAAATTATATGGTTAAAAAAATATAGAATCATAAATTATAAGTATAATTTTTCAATATTATGAAATTTTAAATTATATTTTTTAGGATAAAAAATGATATAATACTATATTTCATTTTATATAAAATATATGGATATTAAATATCATAAAAAAATGAGATAGTGAATAAAAGTTTAAATTAATTTCTTATACTAACAATAATAATTTAAATAAATATGTCACAATTAAAATAATACTAAATTAAATAAAAAATTAAAATAAGTAAAATCTAAAATTTAAAAATAACTATTCATAATAATACAAAATTAAAAGAAATGGTAATAATACAAATATTTACTAACGCAGATCCATCTTAACCATGAAGTTATCAAGTGTCAATAGGGATCAAATCTCTCAAGATGGTAACTTCTTTTAGAGTGCAAAACCTTAGGAAAAGTTGGTAATAATACCTCTTAACATTTGATAGATCCAAAGTTAACATAGATTTAGGATGGTTTCTTGGGAAATCATACAAAAATTGTACATGATTAACATTATGTATATGTACATGTCAAAGATTAACTTGATTATTTGAAATTTACTCACTTTCCTCAGCGTATGTATATGTACATGTCAAAGTATAAAGACTATTATCGAGAATGATCAATGTCAATCTATCTTCTTCAGTTTTTAGTATAATGAGACAATTTATAGATGATCAAAATTATGTGTATGTATATGTCTGAGATGAATACAATCATTTTAAATTTATTCAATTTCCTCAGTTTATTGAGAACATAGATAGTATTATTCAGAAGTATACTTCAAGAGTTACATGAGGAATAACTTAGTTAAATAGAAATAAAGTAACAATGTTGAATGATGAAAATTTTTAATAAGAAGAATGTAATAAACTACAAATAGTTTATAATGTGAAAAATCTCAGTATATATTCTTCTTTTGTTTGTATAGTTGCACTTGTTACTTTTTCCATATTTTGATATTGATCATATGAAAAGGGAGGTTAAAATAGTAGGCCACTCAAATCCTTAACTCGAGATATTGTCGTAAACATCATACCTTGTCTTTCTTTCTTCCCTATATTAATAGTAACTTTCTCCAAGGTCAATTTGTGTGACTTATGGATTGTTAATCCCCAAGCATGTTTCAAAGGGAGTTTTTTTATTACCTGTTTTAATAGGTGTAATAAGAACTATTTGAGGTAATGATACTTCTACTGCACTGTAACATCTCGCTGTAGCGAGCACACTTTTATATACTTATTCTTTGAGGACACTTTCGATTATGGATTATACATGATGATGATGATGATGTGGTGTGACTTAGTGTTTTTGATAAATGTATGTATTGACAGATGCTATTGATGAGTTTACCTGAGTGTGTAAGACGCGTGACAAATTATGGATGTTGATGGCATCAATGGACCTCCTTGGACTCCGCATTGAGTCATAGAGTAGAGTATAATTTTTTTGAGTATTTCATATTACACATATGTGACATATGATTGATTGTAGTTTGATTATGTATATGGATCATTGACAATGTTTTTTCAATGGATGCAAGCTGACAATGATTTCTAATCTAAATCACATAAAGAGTAAAGGGGCCATGCATAGAAACCAAATATTGAGGGAGAGGTGTGGCAGCGTCCCTGTCACAACCTACTAGCACTCTCATCGTGGCTCGAATGGTAGGTTAACAATTACCTAGTTCGGTAGGTCCACGATGTCATGAGGGCAGACTGAAATAGTCACTCACAAAAATTTATAAGGGGCGCACAATAAGGTGGAGTCCTTATTCCTTAGAAGCGCTTAGTCTCTCACAAGGTCGACCGAGTGGAGTGTTGACTCCAAGAGTTGGACAAACTACCAAAACTAGTCAAAGGAGAGTGACACCCATGGAGCACGAAGGTGCGTCTTGAAGGGAATGTTGCGTAATTAAAAATTTGAGTCAATAAATCTAGGTGGCCTAGAAAACATGAAATCTTTAAACCTTGTTGGATTTAAATAATAAATTAAAGAGTGAATCTATTAATTATAAATCTCAATAAAAGTCAAAGCCTAATTCTAAGAGTAAGCCTAAGTCTAAGTTAGTTAGGGGACTAAATTAGATTTATTAATTAAATTAAAATGAATGAGATAAATCAAATTAAGAAATAAAATAGTGAGAAACTATAAATATGAGATATAATGCACATGTGTGCATGAAATTAATAAAAAATAATTTACAATAAGAAATAAATAAATATGAGAGGATAGGTGTACACATAGGATGATATCTAGAGTCTAGCTACCACTAGTCTAACTAGAAGAAGACTATTAATCAAAGTCTAACTAGTTAGGAGACACTCATTAAATGAGAATCTTGGGAATACAGAGACAACTAAGAGAGGTTTTAGAAACACTTTGGGGAATGTGAGAGAAATTGACTTTTAATTAAAATAAAATTAGTAATTACTTGTGCAAACTGGGGAGAGTGTGACAAGTGTGAGGGTGAATAATCCTATTTTATTTAATTAAAAAGTTAATTAATTGTGCATGTGGACATGTGTGAGTGAGGAAAATTCTATAAAACAAATGGTCTAGATGGGAAATGGATCACACTTGTTATTGCTAAATTTATGATACCAAAATCATTTTGGGACTATGTTTTACTTGTGATAGTTGGGGTACTAAGTTTGAGGATGGAGTGGTAGTTCTTCCTTGTGAGACAAACTTGGAGCTAGAGTATTTTTGGTTTGTATGTGCCTGGCCCCTTTGCGGCTCGGAGGGCTAAGGGGGAAGAAGAGTAACCCTAGCGTTGGTTGGGAGGTACCAGTGAAATCTTTGTGATTAGCAAGCACAAGGAAGGAAGAACACCATTTGCTAAAAAACACCTTCAAGACCATCTTAATCGGTTACCATATTCTTATTTGAGATTTGTATTTGTAAAAGATTAAATTGTATAATATAGTTTTTAGAAATTGCGGTAAACTATGTTTATAATTCTAAAATTGAATTGGCAAGTCCCTTGATGATTTTATGAAAACTAGAAATGATTAATGGTTGCTACGATATATATATTCTACAAAACAGGGCGCTGGAAAAGACCAAAAGAAAGGTGGGAAGAAAGAGCATGTATTATGTGCTCGTCCGGAAAAGTGGAAATAGAAAAACATTTCATTTTAGAATGTGAGGCCCTCAAAGACAGCAGGGAAAATTATGCAGGTATTCTGGCAGCTAATTCTTGGGATAATCTATTCAACAAAGAGTTTGTTGAGAAGCTGGGAGCGATTATTGTAAAACTTCACATGAAAATGGCCAAATACAAAAGCGAGATGGAAAAAAATCTGTCCCATAGGCTATTTTTAGCCTCGTGGACGTTAAAAATACTTTCTTTCTTTCTTTCTTTCTATACCGAATACAAATTCTAATGGTTGCTTCCATTGGTATGCATCTCAGAGTTTTAATATAATTTATTTTCATTATTCATAGAATACATGTATTTATATATTGTACAAGTAGGATTATTTTTAAAGGATGTATAATTTAACCATATATTTTTCATTTTATTGAAAATCGGATACATTACAGAGAAGTTCGATCCTAAATTTTGAACATTGATCTCAAGTCATAGATCTTATGTATTGTTGGTACATATCATTATTTCTTTCTTTAAAATATTGTGCACACACATTAGTTTTAAAATACCTGCAAAATCAATACACACAGTGTCAGAAATAGAATACGTGTAGATTGGAGCTCTTCGCTTAAGGATAGTAATTTAATAAACTTTTTCTTTTATATTTCATTTTACTTCTATATAAATGTTCTTGATAAGATACTTTAAATCCTTTGGAATCGTTGTCAACACATTTCAACTCCGGTTTTCTTGGAATTCCTTTTTCGCTGACTTCAAGAATCAAATCCCAGATATTAGACTTACTTAATCTTCTTAGTCCTCTATATATGGATGTATAAGTTAGCTTATGAAATCTTAATTAATACTTAATATGATTTGATTTTCTTATAGTTTTATAAATGGACATGTAATGTAATAAGCATTGAATATTTATATTGCTTTAAGAAGATTTCTGATCTTATCATGGTTCCTTTAAATATATTTGTAAGTTGGCATATGAAGTCTTTATATATTGCTTGATATGTATTGATTTTCTATAGTTGTTTCAAATGCATAGGTAAAGCAGCTTGAATTCTATTATTTTTCTTATTATGATTGAATTCCTTATAGCTCTATAAATGGATATGTCATGTACGATGTGCGGTAGCATTAAATGTTTATATATTATTTTAAGAAGATGCTGATCTTCTTCTGGTTCATTATAAATGGATATGTAATTTAACATTGAGTTCCTTATATATTCTTTAATAAGATATTCATAATAAGTACACATAGTTGACCTACATGAAAATTGTACTTGTTACAGTCGCTTGAAGCACTTAACAACATGAAAATTGTACTTGTTACAGTCGCTTGAAGAACTTAACAAATGATTCTTGACTTGATTGAACCTCACTTGCACTTAACAAATGATTCTTGACTTGATTGAACCTCACTTGATAATTTATTAAAGATAGTTGAATCAGTTCCCCCATCCATTACTAAGATTTTGTTTTATGCTAATAATGGCTCTTATTATTCTTCTGTATTATCCTCTTACTCAAATGCACTTAACATTGTATAGAATATTGATTAAGTATAGTAGATTATATTATTGCATCATGAGGAATAGAAGGTTAAGTATGGTTTATAAATCTAGTTTGCATTTCGACTTATGATTGGATTAATGGAATTTAGATACCTCCTTGTTTGTAACAACCCCTCTGTTACGTCATGTAAGTAATAGAGAAACAATATGATTTTTTTTTTGAAACATTAATAAACGTCATTAGAACAAGATAAACATTGGCAACATACATCAATAATACACATTATATTTCTTTCAATCCATTGCACGAATAGATTTAGATACTACTCTAAGCATGAAGTATCTGCCACATCACTTGAGATGACATACAAACTACCCACCCACCCTATCCTGCAAGGTTAGGACTTCCAAGACACATAATCAACACTCAAGTATAGGATTCGTCTCATTGATTTGGACCATTTAAGGTCTCAAGACTGGCAACTGTTCTGAGGAAAAATGAAGTTTCTAATTCACTTACCTTTATCCATTCAAAGTTCACTATAAATATGAACATTCCTTTCTGCAAATTCTTCAATTAACATAGAGAATCTAATATCTCAAACATCATCTCATAACACCATGTATTATATTACAAAATAACTCATATATTACAAAATGAAGGTTAGGGAGTATTTCAATAGAATCATGAAAGAATATTAACAGTAAAACAAAGTCCCTTAATATCCATCTATCATTGTGACAATTTCAATTTACTTATGCTTCCCCCAACTTGTGACACCCTACAAGGTACAGCCCAACAAATAGGTATCCGATCCACATCACAAATCAAAAGGGAGAAACAATAGAGAAATACTCTCAGCACAAGGTAGAAATCATAGGCCTACTTTGTACTCTTATGAACTAGTTGATACTGTGAAGAAAATAAACCTGTAATCCAAAGGAGGTATGATCCAAGAATGAATTAAAAGTTATGTAAGAAGCCCGAAACTTATCTTCTAGTAACACAATGCAAGACCTCTAGAGTCAATTCCAGGAGTGTGTAGATGGCTCCTTGAAGGACCAAGGTTCAGAAGATAAAGCACCCAAAGTGCATAGAGACCCTCTTAAGTCGAGCATAGGTAAAATTTTTTGAAAGTACAAGCTCATGAGAGATAATGCGGACATACACAGGGGAGGCGCACGTACAAACCCAACAATTATCATCTAAACCTCAGGAGGGATGGGCTAAGAGCGCTAGAGTTAAAATCAAGGAAAATCTCAAGAGCGATAGAGGTGCAGGGTTCAAGGAGGGGTCAAGACCATAGAACCCGGAGAAAGCTAGAGTAGCCATTAGATATGGGAGTTGCAGAGGAGGGTCGTCTGATCAACATATGATTAAGTCCCAATCGTCGGATCTCAACAACGGTAGACCAATGACGGGGAGCCATTGCAGGATCAAAGGGTCAAGTTAAATATCACGTAAGTTTGGGTTTCAAAATCCATACACATCGTCGATCGTCACCTACAAACAGATCAACGATTGGCATCACTCACACTACCAACGAGTAGTTTTGATTATGGAAATCGGGAGAGGGTTTAAACATCGTGCTAGTCGAGGTTCCACAATCCTCCCAAGCCATCGATATTCAAGATCGATGAAATCACAACCGTTGAATTAACCCACCGATTAACAGTCAAGGAGATGGGCCAAGGTCATAGCTCTGGGTCATACAAAGGGTGGACAGACGCCCTTCAGGATAGTTGACAAGGAGGGAAGAACCCCGAGGTCCCAAATCTCTGAAGTGATCTACACCGTAGATCATTGAGTGTTTTATAGCCATTGGATTTGTTAAGATTTTCGGGTTAAAGGAAGATCGTTAGATAAAGTCAATATTCTTGAGGTTTAAGCTCCAGTGAATCTCACTCTAGGAGAAAAGGGAAGTGGAAATAATGAACAACTTGAAGTCCCAAACCCCAGAATGAATCTAGACCATTGATTCAGGATTAATGACATTCGTTGGATGAAATATGAGTGGAAGGAAATCATAAGCACTTCCATTGCTGACCACTTCGGCGATGACCACTTTGGCACCGACCAGTCCGATGAAAAGAAGTATAAAACATGTAAAAATACCCAAAGTTCGAAGCCCCAGAGTCACAAAGTAAGACACGTGGCAACATAATGATATCCCGCATCATCATAGTCCATGTCAGTAAGATCATGTCGGCAAGGACACATGGTGCAATTAGATAGTGACAAGTGTCAAGGTCTAGTTGGCACTTTGGATACGAAAGTTATGAATCTAGGTGACACATGGAAAGCACTCAGCCAATGCCACATCAAAAGTGACATCAATAGCCACATCACTCTAGGAGCATGTCACTCTGGGAGATTTGAATCCAAAGTAAACACGGTTCTCTGAAGAGTCAGATCTTCGAAATCATTTCTAGCCGTAGATTGGAGCAGGGTAAAGGAACCGTTGATCTCTGAGTTAAATAATATTCGACTCTCTGGATAAGTTAAAGGTAAGGGTTAAAGGTTGCGAAGACCTTGAAGTTATGAAATTTTAGTGTAAATGAGATCCGTAGATATGGAGAACAACCAGGACCATTAGATATTCAAGTCCGAGTCCTTCAGAGGGTCGAAAATTCGACACTCTGGAGGAAATGCGTTGATGGTTACAAAAAGGTGAAACTCCTAGAGTTACGAACTTCGTAGGGGATGTCCACCATAGAAAAATTGTGTAGGGAAAAAGTGCTCCTGCTATTATATTAGATTACCAAAATTTGAGAATAAAGGTGGGGTAGGGTTAATCCACAACTTCCGGTCAACAAAACTCAAGACCGGATTTGGCTGGTTAGCACTCTGGGAGAAGAGAAGGGTTGAGTTTAAGAAACCTACGGAGCATAGGAGTTCCAGAGCCCTGAATAGCACCCCTTTGGATTAGCACTAGGTTTTGGCTCCTGGTCATAAGCATAGCTAGGTTTTAGGAAAAAGGGTTTAACACCCTAGAATACAAGTAAATAAAACTCCTGGAAACCCTTGTACGGGAATCACACAATCCCACCCATTTAGGTTTATATAAAAAAATTTCAGAGGTTCCTCACTACTAAAGTCTTTGGATTAACCAAGATTTAACATAGATAATAATAAATTTGGGTTTAAGAAAAAATTCATTGGGGATTTACCCTTCGACAGAAAATAAATATCATTAACTTAAATAGGAAGTCACAACTTCGGGTATAGTGCTCATTTCAATAAAGAATTCATCATAAGAAATGGTTTGGATTTAAAATTAATTTCAACAAGAAACTCATGAAAACAAATTGAAACAAACTCATTGTTTAATTCTGAATGATCTCAACTAATTTTGATTATTTTACTTCAATATAGATAAAATACACATTTATATAATATACCGTTTACAATACAAATTCGGATTTCACAATGAATATCAAGCCTTCCCAAATTAGAGAACGGAAATGTCTCGAATTACAACGAATTTTTAATATAAACATTGTAGTTAATATCCGCTTGGAATCAATAGTAAATAAAATATAAACTCTGAACTAAAATTTGTTGACATTAATTATAGAGATTGGCCTTCATGCTTTCCAGTTATTCTATAGTGGCCCTCTCAGTCTATATCAGTCTAACATACTACTACACTAATATTATGAATAAGATTCAGAACATAAAAATACCAGAACCAATGAGCTTTGCGTAACGAAGATTTCTTCAATTCTTACGCTCCTTCCTTTCCTTCACTTTCTAATCATAGAGACTTCACCTACACCTCCCATCCAATGCTAGGGGTACTCTTCTTCCCCCTTATCCCCCTCGAGTCGCAAAGGTGCCAAGCACAAAAACTAGAACACCATTGATTTCATTCAAATATTTACTCATGTCACAATTCAATTAGCCCCTTTATTTAAAATTTATGGTTGGATTTGATAATTAATACTCGTTTGTATAATTAATTATTTAAATCCATCAAGGTCAAATCATTCCAATGTTTTCTAGGACACCTATGTTTATTGAATCAAGTTTCAATTGTGCAATGTGACCTTCAAGATACATCCCATGCTCCAAGGGTGCCCCTTGATGCCACCGACATCCATAACCTGTCATGTGTTCTGCACACTCAAGATGACTTGTCAAAGCACATGTTAACACACACACACACACACACACATAAAAATAAAATCAAGCAGCTATAACACCTCAACATCATCATATATAACCCAAAATATGAATGAAATCACACTATTCCATATTCGGATCACTTAGAAGCAAGTGTCCTTGAAGAATAAGTCAATAATAGTATGCTCAATAGAGCGAGATGTTACATTGTTCCTCATAATAGTCGCCAATCCTGAGACCTTAAATGGTCAAAATCAATTGGATGAATCCTGGACTTGAGCGTTGATTATGTGTCTTGGAGGTCCTAACCTTGCAGGATAGGTTGGGTGGGTAGTTTACTTATGTTATCATTATGTGGTATGGTAGTTGAATAATAGTGATGTTTCTTCAATTGATTATGATGAGATTTATTTGAGTTATTATTATATGTTGTGATGCATGTCACTAGTCATAATGATTTTTAATCTATGACCCATATCCATGAGTATTAGTCGCAACTGAACAATAATTCTCATGATTTGAATAGTCCACTTAGCACTCATTGCATCGAGTGATGTTCACAGGGGTGAAGAAATGGGATTGAAACTAGCGAAATGAATCACATAGCATTAATAATCATTTTTGGGGCTTGCACTCGGTAACCAGGACTTACCAGGTGGTCACCCATCCCAAGACGCCTCTAGCTCAAGTGCGCTTAACTATGGAGTTTTCCCCACAATCAAACCCACTTATCTTGCTACCCCATTTGAAAAACCTTAGCAAGTATTGTGCCTTATGAACTATCCAGTTAGAGCTCCCTCCCACTTTGTTAAATGAATTATTGAATTATATCGCTAATTAATTTTCAAAATTGTCCATGCAGGTAATCATGGTTAGAGGACGTCGTGGAGGTAGAAGACGTGGTGTTGGATAGAGAAGTGTGACGCCTATAATAGCATCCACACCAGATGGGTCTAAAACCCAAGGACAAGAACAAATCACTAAGTAGGAACATGTTGTGGGAGAGGTGGTAGGTATGATAAGATCCTTCCAGAGGATGTTAGAGGCATTTATCAACCTCCTGGATCGAGATGAGGGTAGAGTGTCTATACCCAATGAGGGTTCACAACGCGCTCCTGCTAGTAGTGTTAGCATACACATAAAACTTGAGAAGGTGAAGTTTCCCAAGTTCATGGGTACCACAGATGGCTCAACCATTGAGGCATGGTTGGAGAACATGGCGATGTGCTTCTTACTTCATGATTACACTTCAAAAATGAAAGTATGCATGGTGGTATTTAAACTGAAGGGGAGTGCTCTTATGTGGTGGAAGACGCTCCTACCTCAACTAAACATGGCCATCGAGGATGTGTCATGAGATTTGTTCAAGGAACTTTTCCAGGAGAGGTACTTGTCCGAGGAATTCATTGATTGCCAACTTAATGAGTTCAATGCCTTATGATAGGGTTGTCGTATGGTGCCATATTATGAGGCTAGATTCATGGAGCTACTTAGGTATGCCCCACATCTAAACAAGGAAATTTTGAAGGTCAACAGGTTTGTTTTTTACCTTAAATTCAACATTCATGTGAAGGTGAGGATTCTAATGCCTCAAACATTGCATGATGTAGTCCAGAAGGCCCTGATAGCTGAGGAAGATATAAACAACGGGGTTCAGGGAATGACTCCTTCTAGACCAACTAGAGAGACTACATCAAGAGTGCAACAACATCAGACACCAGACATACAGACTTCAGGGAATTGAGATATTCCTAGAGGACCTATGTCCACAACACCACGATGAAATAATCCTCAGCAGAGGACTCCTTACAAAGGACCAAAGTAGTAACAACGTCGTCAAAAAAAATAAAAATTTATGCCTGTTCAGTAGAACAGATGAGGGTCAGAGACTGTTAGGCCATCAACTTCTACTTTAAGGACCGGGAGTACTGGATCGAAGAGTGGATGTTGGACATGTGGAGAGCCACATTACCAGTGATACTATTCGATTAAGAAGGTCGGAGAGGCCGAATCAAAATGACCCACTACAGTTGGATATTTGGGCAAGGCCCACAATATTCATGAAACGGTGAATAACTGCTAGGCCGAGGACCAGTCCAATGTGCTCGAGACATCAGGTACAATCGTCAACAAAACTTCTAGTATTTTGATAGATCTGGGTGCTACAAAGAGATTTATTTCCAGTGTAGTGATAAACAGAATTAAAGTAAAGGTAGTCAAGCAAGATGAGTTCAGATATGTAGAAATGGCTTCGGGTTCCAAACAGAAGGGTGGAGGAAAGGTTACAGACTATAGCATTAAATTGGAAGATTTTGTAACGAAAGACAACCTATATGTCACGATTTTAGGAACTTATGACATAGTGATTGGTATGGATTGGTTGGAATCACAAAATGTGATACTTAATTGTAAAATAAAATGGTTAAGTTTGAAAGATGACTTGGGATATAGTAGAGTGATTGTAGGAAGAAACTAGGGAGTGTCCTTGAGATTTATTTCTTCCCTATAGCTACAGAAGAGAATGCTCAAAGGATGCAAGATATATGCAATCTTAGTGATAAATGAAAACGGAAACACAGAAGGATTAGAAAACCCTCCTATAGTACAAGAGTTTGAAGACATGTTTCGAGAAGAATTACCAGGTTTGTTTCTTGAAAGAGAGTTGGAGGTTACAATAGACTTGAAACCTGGAACTTAACCCATAGCGACAATGCCTTATCGGATGTAAACACTTGAATTACAGGAGTTGAAAATGCACTTAAAGGAATTATTTGACTTGGGACTCATATGTCCAAGTGTATCACCTTGGGGTGTGCCAGTTATTTTCGTAAGAAAGAAGGATGGATCGTGGAGACTTTGTATTGACTACCGTCAATTGAACAAAGAACAATCAAGAACTAGTATATGTTGCCAAGAATAGACGATTTGTTTGATCAAATGAAAGGAGTAAAGGTGTTTTCAAATATTGACTTGAGATCAAGATATCACCAATTATGGATTAAAGATGAATATATCCCTAAGACCACATTTAAGATGAGATTTAGAAACTATGAGTTTACATTTTTACCGTTCGGATTGACGAATTCCCTAGGGGTATTCATGATCTTGATGAATGGGGTGTTCCGAGAATACTTGGAAAAGTTTGTTGAAGTATTTATTGATGACATACTGATTTTTTCTTGGACAAAAGAAGAACATGGAAAACATTTGAGATTGGTACTACAATGTCTACGAGAAAACAAATTGTACAGGAAATTGTCGAAATGTTCTTTTTACCAATCAAAGATTCATTACTCGGGACATATCATATATGGAGAAGGTATCATTGTGGATCCAACAAAAGTAGAGGTTATTTTGGAATGTCCTGCATCGACAAATGTACAATAAGTACACAACTTTATGGGTTTTGCAGGATATTACCGACGATTCGTTGAAGGTTTTTTGAAGATAGAAAATCCAATCGTGGAATTGCAGAAGAAAAAAAATAATTTTGTTATGACAGAGAAATACGTGGTTCACCATTTCAGAAACTCAAAGAGTTGTTGAAAAAAGAACCAATACTGAAAGGCCCCAACATGGAAAATGAGTTCTTGGTATGAACAGACACATCCAAGGAAGGTTTAGGCAGAGTTTTGATGCAAGACGATCAAGTGATCGCTTACATCTCAAGGAAATTGAGAAAGCATGAGGAGAACTACGCAACACATGATTTGGAATTATGGTTCATTGTATATGCCTTGACAGTTTGGAGACACTATCTGATTGGAAGGAAATTAGAATTAATGACAGATCACTGTAGATTGCATTATATATTTACGCAGAGTGACTTGAATGCATGATAGAGACATTGGTCAGAATTACTTAGTGAATATGACTTCGAGATTACTTACATAAAAGGTACGGTGAACAGAGTGGAAGATGCGTTGAGTTAGAGACCAAGCATATTCTCGGTAATACCTCTTAGGAAGAATATTCGAGAACAGATTTTAACTATACATATCGATGATGACTGATATAAAAAAGTTAAGGAAAATATCGGAAAATATACCATGATGGTATTGAATTTTGGCACTACTACATATGGGTGGATTATTCCATGAAAATTTTCCATGCTTCCACTAGTTTCATCATTTTTTTAAACAGGGCGGGATTTTCATTGATATTGCCACGAAAGTTCGTCGCAATATCCACAAAAATATTAATTTAACCTAGTCGGGATTTTCGTCACTATAGCGACGAACTTTCATGGCAATAGTGATGAAAATTTTGCCTATCTCATTGGTCGGTGTTAACAGCTAGTTGACTATTTTATCTATATATATGTGACTTTAAGAGACTTTGCAACACAATTGCTATAGTTGCGACACTGTTCTTGGCTTTTGTTTGAGCTGTTTATTTTTTCCGTCACCCACGGGTTGAACAAATCCAATTCTCGATCTACATAGATCGAATTTTGAACTTGCAAGGTTAGTATGTTATTTTGTATTGATGTACTCATTTAACTCGTAATTTTTTTTTCAAATGTTCAAATTGCATTTAGCTTGTTTTTTCCTTGATAATATATTATAATATGTGTAGTACCATATTTCATGTCTTTGGTTTTTGGATCTAGTTAGTATATTCTATGGAAAAGGGTTTGTGGATTCCATAATATTCCAGGTTTATGGAATTCACATACCCTTTTCCCTTCAATTGTAGCTATAATCTCTCTCTCTTTGCATTGATAAAGATATGGAATTGCTCTTGAAACTCAACCCTGATCAGTGAAATGATAGCAATTGATTGCTATATTTCCTGCTTTAGCAAGGACTAATAAGATACATAAATACTAACCCTAAACTTATATTAGGTATATATGTCATTATTATATAAAGAAAAAATTTGTACACATATGACCTTCTTATAAAGATGTTATCTATGTCGTCATGATGTTGATCCTCTACACATATGATCACCTTATTATAAAAATGTTGACCTTATTATAAAGATGCAGGTCACTGTAAATAAATATATCATAATCGAAAGGAGTAGCCAAAATATAAAAAAACTGACAACTTAATGTTTGGTATGGTGTAGGTAAGACAATTACTTGTCGGGACAAGGATTTGTCACAATGAACGAAAATGACAGGAAGCTTTCTCGGTTAAGAGTGGAATTAGAGGCGAGGGGCGATGGAAAATGTTATTGCCCTTGCTATGATTGAAGAGGCTTGAAAAATATAATACTTTTAATAACAACAACCCAAAGACATTGTAGGGAGAAGGGGCACGCCGAAGGGAGTTATGAATATCGTCCCTTGGTAAGAGGATTCAATATTTAATGTATTCTCTGTAATAATTAGTACGTCATGAATTTTAGTAATATTTCTTATCGGGATTTTTATATTTTTTATACACACTAACTTTTCTATGTTTTTTTTAAATTTATAGATGATGCCCCCCAAAGTGTCGACCTCCAGAGAGTTATTTGCCAAGTACTAGTATAAATACTACTTTACATGGAGATGAACTTTGAGATCAGAATATTGAGGTTGTTGATCAAGTTATTAATGATGATATGAATGGAGATAACGTTAGTGATTCAAATCAGGAAGATGAGTTACATAGATTGATCCAAGACACATTTGCTCCAATGGATGAGGACAACCAGGATGATAGTCATGATGTTGATCCTCTACTCGAGAAGTCACGTCAAAATCTTTATGAAGGCTCAACAACAAATATTTTATATGCTATATTGTTGTTGGTGAACTTGAAGGTTTTGAATGGTTTATCAAACACAGTTCTCACAAAGATACTAAGGTATTTAATTTGTTAATTATTTATGTTTGCATGTTCACAAATACTTAAAAGGTTCAATTTTTTCCTATATTACTATTGTTTTCTAATTTGTAAATTAGTATATTGGATGATATATTGATGATTAATATTGTTTACATTGACTTCTTGTTTAGAATTTTGTAGATTGTTAGGTGATGTTCTATTACCGACGTCAAATATTTTTCCACGCACATATCGAGAAATATCCGTGATTATGAAAGAAATTGGAATGGACTATCAGGCTATTGATGCATGTCCTAATGATCATATCATCTATTATGGACGTCCCCAAGGTGTAGGATAGTCGGTGACAGAGTGTGTTGTTAATCCACTCCGTGTTGAAAAGTCACCAGTTCGAAACCTGCGGGGACAAAAAATCCAACCATGTTAAGGGTTGGTGTGGCTCAGGTCGGGTGCGATCCCCAGGTGATTTTGACGGATTAGATGCCCCTGATTCGCAGTTTCTGAAGCCACAGGTTAATCCCGATGCCAAGAGGTTCGGCCAAATTAACAAACAAAAAAAAATATCATATATTATGGACAATATGCATTAGAAAATGAATGCCCACAATTTCAATTAAGTAGATATTGAACCGATAAAGTGTCAAAGAAGGTGTCTCACAAAGTTCTTCGTTATATTCTGATAATTCCACATTTCTAGCAGTTGTTTAGGTGCCAAAGTATAACACAGTTTATGGATTTCCATGAAAATAACAGAAGTCGAGACGATGTTCTTCGAATGCCTGCAGATGGTTCTGCATTGAACTACATCGAAGAAAAGTGTCCAATTTTTAAAGAAGAACCTCGTAATGTTAGAATTTCGTTGGAAGCTGATGGTGTCAATCCATTTGGAGAGCTTCGTTCTACGTACTCAGTGTGGCTTGTTTTTTTTATAAACAATAACCTTCCTCCTTGGATGCTGATCAAGAGAGAGAACAAAATGTTGGCAATGATTGTTCCAGGTATTTAATTATCTTTTATTTGATTTAAAGCATGAAAACATATTTCATTTCTTTGTTTCATGCATGGTAATTATTTCTTTTATATATCATGACATCTAGATAATTATAATTAATCATGCAGTAGGTTGAACCAATTGGGTAGGTACCAGGTTAAAGATATGAACGTATATATTGAGCCTCTCATTGATGAGTTGTTGAACTTATGGGTTGGCGTCACTATGTATGACATATCTAGACCAATAGGGCAAAGACGATTTTAATTCCATGGAATACTATCATTGACAATTCATGATGCTCTCGGGTTAACACATTTTTGTGGTATATTGTTACTTTATTTTTGTGATTTAATATTATATATATTTTTTGAAAAAATCATGCATTATTTTAAATTGTAACTCTAATTTGACACTACATTTATTCATATATCTTGTAGGTCTTCAAACAAAGGGTAAATTTGCATGCCCAGTTTTTGGTCCTGCGATAAAATCTCGTCGTTCAAGGAGTTTAGCAAAGGAAATGTTTGATGTGTATAGGCACTTTCTGCCTAAGAACCATAGTTATCGAACTACAGACAAAGCAAAGTTCAATGGTAAATATTAAAATGGAAAGAAAACACGAAGAATGACACCTCGCCTATGGAAGTTGAAATATATTAGAAATTGTCAAGGTACACAAATTATTTACATATGACCTATTATATAAATCTTTGGTTAATTTCATTAGTATTAATTTCATTTTCTCCCATTAATTAGTGTTAATTTCAATTTGTTGATGTTTCATGAATGTCGTTAAGGCACGAATGAGCTTCCACGAGGAATGAAAAGTTACCCGATGCAATTCAGTAGATTTCCATACTACGAGCACCTACAAATAGTTCATTTGTTTGATACAATGCATATCAGGAAGAACACAACATAATTGTTATGGTGAATATTAGATGGAAGGATTGACAAAGAGATAATTGGAAAGATTTGTTGTGACATCCGAGAAGCTAATCATGCCTTGCAAAGTGTTATTATTAATTACAATGGTGATGGTCATGAACAAAATACTATTCTTCGTTGGTTATTGACGGAGCAACAGAGAAATATTGTAAAAGAGGTCATTCGAAAAATTAGGTTTCCGATGAGGTTTTCCTCAAACATAAAAAATATCTTAACTAAAAAAGGTGATTTTGGCGGGGTTAAAACACATGACTGGCATACATTCATTAAGGTAATTAGTAGGTTATAATATATTTTCGTATTGGTACACATTTTTTGGAAACAAATAATGATTATTTGTTTTTTGTTATAGTATGTTCTACCTTTATCTCTCCCAGACGACTTTGACAACAACATAAAACAAATTATTTATGTACTTGGCAAATACATGAGGTAAGTATTGTTTTATAAGGAAAATGTACTTCT
>ML814344.1:70919-80949 GCA_009831015.1 Picea engelmannii | reverse complement strand
TGATTTGTATTGGAACTTATTGACATATTATCTTTTATCTGCAAATTTATGTATGCCTTGATATTATTTTATTGCATTGACATTTGTAGGTGGCTATCATCAAAAGAAATCCATAAAGAAGATATAAGGTATTGGAAGAGAGATAATGTGTCAAATGCAACAATATCTACCTCCAACATTTTTCAATGCAAAAGAACACTACCTCATACACCAAGTTGAGGAGATTGAAATATGTGGACCAATACACACAAGGTCGATGTGGATAGTGGAGAGGCAGTTGAAGTCATTGAAGGCTTTTGTTAGACAAAGAGAACGTCTAGAGGGTTCTATGGTTGAGGGATATATATTATATCAATGCATGGTGTGTATTAGTCAATATATACCTAAATTAGAAGAAAATATGAATGTGCCTCGCATTTGGAATCTCGACTCCATCAACAAATTTGAAGGGGAGGTCCTATTGGGGAAAGGTAAAAAGAGGACTGTGAAAGGTAATTATTAGATGTTGATGTAGAATTAATATATTACACATATATTAAATTATTCTATTAAAAATAACTAATTAATGATATTAAATTATTATGTTATCATATAGTTTCTTGAGAGCGAGATGCTTTAGATTTATACATTTCAAACAACCTTGATTGGATGGAGCATTGGATAGAATATACTGAAGAATACTTCGATAGGTTATCATGGGAAGGGGTGAGTAAGATGATTAAAACAACGCATCGTCATTGAGATCAATTTCATGATCTTACATCAAGGGAAGTTGATTTAGCCTTTGGTTTAAAATATAAACATGCAAGTTAAATTTGTTACCCACATTTTCCAAGTTTTTCCCCAATTTTTCAATGTATTTGGTTTGTTTAATTATTGATATATAAATTTACTAAGTCCTATATGAGGATTATTAATTCACAATTTATTTTTTACGTGTTGTCCATGTTGCAGTTGAAACATCACAAGGCTATATGGTGTAATGGTCGTAAATTGCGTATCAAAATGTTGGCTGATAAGATGAAAACCTCAGATTGTGGGATAAATGTAGTGTTTAAGGTCATGAACATTTCCTCTAGAAGTGACAGAAATCCGAAAGAAACTGAGAATAGGTACTATGGCCATTTGGAGGATATAATTGAGTGTGATTTTAATTCCTTTAAAATAGTTTTGTTTGAGGTTAAATGGTACAAGCTACAGATGCATGAACACGATCCTGAAAGAACCGTTATTGAGCATGATAATGGATTTACCATGGTTAATACAAGGGCATTTGAACTAGGTACAAAGACTTATGTTCTTCCAAGTCAATGTGAGCAAGTATTTTACTCAGAGGTACCTGGTATAGCAGGTTGGTCATACGTTGTTAGATATGATCCAAGAGGAAGAATAGTAAAGTACAATCATGTAGCTGAGGATGAAGATAATAACGAGGAAGAAGATCATGATTATGAATATCAGGAGCAGGTGGCTCATGTAGTCGATGTGTCAGACGAAGAAGTTGAAGAATTTGATCATCCAAATGTAGGAGACTACGATCTCATTGACGATATCGATAACTATAGTAGTGAAAATGACGTTGATGATGATGTTGATATGAGTGAGTCTTTCACCAATATTGATTCTGAACCATATCCTTATACAGATGTTGAGCTGAATGAAGAAGAAGATGACTGGTATTTAATTGTTGAAAATAAGAGGTATGTGCTTATATCTTTTATATGATTTTTATATGTTTTTTTTTGTATAATATAGTATATGGTACATGTTCTTTAGAATTTCAAATTAGGTAATATGGGGAANTAATTAGAGATTCCACCTTCACGTGGTTGCATTATTATATGTTGTAATTATTACTTAATATGATTTGATTTTCGTATAGTTTTATAAATGGACATGTAATGTAATATGCATTTGTAAGTTGACATATGAAGTCTTTATATATTGCTTGATATGTATTGATCTTCTATAGTTGTTTCAAATGCATAGGTAAAGCAACTTGAATTCTATTATTTTTCTTATTATGATTGAATTCCTTATAGCTCTATAAATGGATATGTCATGTATGGTAGCATTAAATGTTTATATATTGTTTTAAGAAGATGTTGATCTTCTTATGGTTCATTATAAATGGATATATAATTTAACATTGAGTTCCTTATATATTCCTTAATAAGATATTCATAATAAGGACACATAGTTGATCTACATGAAAATTATACTTGTCATAGTAGCTCGAAGCACTTAACAAATGATTCTTGACTTGATTGAACCTGACTTGACAATTTATTAATGATAGTTAGAATCAGTTCCCCATCAGTTACTAAGATTTTGTTTTATGCTAATAGTGGCTCTTATTATTCTTGTATATTATCCTCTTACTCAATTGCACTTAACATTGCATGGAATATTGATTAAGTATAGTAGATTATACTATTGCAACATGAGGAATAGAAGGTTAAGTATGGTTTATAAATATAGTTTGCATTTCGACTTATGATTGGATTAATGGAATTTAGATACCTCCTTGTTTGTAACAACCCCTCTGTTACGTCATGTAAGTAATAAAGAAACAATATGATTTTTTTTGAAACATTAATAAATGTCATTAGAACAAGAGAAACATTAGCAACATACATAAGTAATACACATTATATTTCTTTCAATCCATTGCATGAATAGATTTAGATACTACTCTAAGAATGACGTATCTGCCACATCTCTTGAGATGACATACAAACTACCCACCCAACCTATCCTGGAAGTTTAGGACTTCCAAGACACATAATCAACACTCAAGTATAAGATTCGTCTAATTGATCTTGACCATTTAAGGTCTCAAGAATGGAAATTGTTTTGAGGAACAAAGAAGTGTCTAATTCACTTACCTTTATCCATTCAAAGTTCACTATAAGCATCAACATTCTTTTCTTCAAATTCTTCAATTAACATAGAGAATATAGTATCTCAAACATCATCTCATAACACCAAGTATTATATTACAAAATAACTCATATATTACAAAATGAAGGTCAGGGAGTATTTCAATAGAATCATGACAAAAGCTTAACAGTAAAACAAAGTCCCTTAATATCCATCTATCATTGTGACAATTTCAATTTACTTATGCTTCCCTTGATTTGTGACACCCTACAAGGTACAACCCAACAAATAGGTATCCGATCCACATCACAAATCAAAAGGGAGAAACAATAGAGAGATACTCTCAACACAAGGTAGAAACCATAGGCCTACTTTGTACTCTTATGAACTAGTTGATACTGTGAAGAAAATAAACCTATAATGCAAAGAAGGTGTGAACTAAGAATGAGTTAAAAGTTATTTAAGAAGCTCGAAGATTTTCTTCTAGTAACACAATGTAACACCTCCATAGTCAATTCTAGGAGTGTGTAGATTGCCCATTGAAGGCCTAAGGTTCATAAGATAAAGCACCCAAAGTGCACAGAGACCCTCTCAAGTCGAGCATAGGTCAAAAATTTTGGAAGTACAAGATCAGGAGAGACAGTGCGAACATACACAGGGAGGCACACATACTGACTCAACAATTAGCATCTAAAGCTCAGGAGGGATGCGCTAAGAGTGTTGGAGTTAAAATCAAGGAAAATATCAAGAGAGATAGATGTGCAGGGTTCAAGGAGGGGTTAATACCATAGAACCAGGAGAAAGCTACAATAGCATTTAGATCTGCGAGTTACAGAGGAGAGTCATCCGATCAAAATTCGATTAAGTCCCAGCCGTCGGATCTCAATAATGATAGACCAATGACGGGTAGCCATTGCAGGATTAGAGGGTCAAGTTAACTATCGTGCAAGTTTGGGTTCCGCAATCCATACACGTCATCGATCGTCACCTACAAATAGATCAATGGTTGGCATCGGTCACACTATCAACGAGCAATTTTGATTATCGAAATTGGGAGAGGGTTTAAACATCGTCCTAGTCGAGGCTCCACAATCCTCCCAAGCCATCGATATTCAAGATCGATGAAATCAAAACCATCGACTTAACCCACCGATTATCAGTCAAGGAGATGGGATGAGGTCATAGCTCTGGGTCATACAAAGGGAGGACAGAGGCCCTTTGGGCTAGTTGATAAGGAGGGAAGAATCCTGAGGTCCTGAAGCTCTAAAGTGATCTACACCATAGATCAATGAGTGTTTTATAGCCATTGGATCTGTTAATATTTTTGAGTTAAAGGAAGACGGTTAGATAAAGTCAATATGCTTGAGGTTTAAGCTCCGGTGAATCTCACTCTAGGGGAAAAGGGGAGTGGAAACAATGAACAACCTAAAGTCTCGAACCCCAAAATGAATCTGGACCATTGATTCAGGACCGATGACAATTGTTGGATGAAATATGAGTGGAAGGAAATAATAAGAACTTCCATTGTTGACCACTTCGGCACTGACCACTTTGGTGCTGACCAGTCTGAGGAAAAGAAGTATAAAACATGTAAAAATACCCAAAGTTTGAAGCCCCAGAGTCAGAAAGTAAGACACATGGAAACATAATGAGATCCCACATCATCATAGTCCATGTCAGTAAGATCACGTCAACAAGGAAACGTGGTGCAATTAGATAGTGACAATTGTCAAGGTCTAGTTGGCACTTTAGGTACAGAAGTTATGAATCCAGGTGACACATGGAAACCAATCAGCCAGTGCCATGTCAATAGTGGCATCAATAGCCACGTCACTCTAGGAGTATGTCACTTCGGGAGATTTGAATCCAAAGTAAACACTGTTCTCCAAAGAGTCAGATCTTTGAAATCATTTCTAGCCGTAGAGAAGAGCAGGGTATAAGAACCGTTTATCTCTGAGTTAAACAATATTTGACTCTCTGGATAAGTTAAAGGTAAGGGTTAAAGTTTGCGAAGACCCTGAAGTTCTGAAGTTTCAGAGTAAAGGAGATCCGTAGATATGGAGAACAACTAGGACTGTTAGATATTCAAGTCTGAGTCCTTCGGAGGGTCGAACATTCGACACTCTAGAGGAAATACGTTGATGGTTGCAAAAAGGTGAAACTCTCAGAGTTCTAAAATTTAGAGGGGATGTCCACCGTAGAAAAATCATGCAGGGAAAAAGTGCTCCTGCCATTAGATTAGATTACCAAAATTTGAGAATAATGGTGGGGTAGGGTTAACCCACAATTCCAGTCAACAAAACTCAAGATCAGATTCGACCGATTAGAACTCCGGGAGAAGATAAGGGTTGAGTTTAAGAAACCTACGAAGCGCAGGATTTCCAGAGCCCCAAATAGTTCCCCTTTGGATTAACACTAGGTTCTCGCTCCTGGTCATAAGCATAACTAGGTTTTAGGAAAAAGGGTTTAACGCCCTGGAATACAAGTAAATAAAACTCATGGAAACTCTTGTATGGGCATCACATGATCCCACCCATTTAGGTTTACATAAAAAAATTTCATAGGTTCCTCACTACTAAAGTCTTTGGATTAATCAAGATTCAACAAAGATAATAGTAAATTTGGATTTAAGAAAAAAATCATCGGGGATTTACCCTTCAACAGAAAAGAAATATCGTTAACTTAAACAGGAAGTTGCAACTTCAGATATAGTGCTCATTTCAACAAATAATTCATCATAAGAAATGGTTTGGATTTAAAATGAATTTAAACAAGAAACTCATGAAAAAAAATTGAAACGAACTCCTTGGTTAACAACGAATAATGCATTGTTTAATTCTAAATGATCTCAACTAAACTTTGATCATTTTACTTCAATTAGATAAAATACAAATTTAGATAATATACCATTTACAATACAAATTCGGATTTCAAAATGAATATCAAGCCTTCCCAAATTAGAGAATGGAAACGTCCGTAATTACAACGAATTTTTAATATAAACATTGTAGTTAATATCCGCTTGGCATCAATAGTAAATAAAATATAAACTTTGAACTAAAATTTGTTGACATTAATTATAGAGATTGGCCTTCATGATTTCAATTTATTCTACAGTGGTCCTCTCAGTCTATATCAATCTAACATACTACTAGACTAATATTATGAATAAGATTCAGAACATAAAAATACTAGAACCAATGAGCGTTGCGTAACAAATATTTCTTCAATTCTTGCGCTCCTTCCTTTCCTTCACTTGATAATCATAGAGACTTCACCTGTACCTCCCAGCCAATGCTAGGGGTACGCTTATTCCCCCTTATCCCCCTCGAGTTGTAAAGGTTCCAAGAACAGAAACCAAAACACAATAGCTTCCAGGCTTGCCTCGCAAGGAAGAGCTTCCACTCTTTTTACAAGCCTGGAGTCCCAACTCTCACAAGTAAAAAAATAGTCAATAAAAAATTTGACAGCGTAACAATGCCTTCCCAAGTTCCTGATTCCCTTCCCTTCTACATCCATTTCTTTATAGAATTCGTCCTCACAGACATTTGTCCCTCATGCATAATTCATTAATTTTTATAAATTTAGTCCAAGGATTATTCATCCACTACATGTGTCACATCCTCCCCGGGTTTCACAAGCAATTTCTCTTTTATTTTTCCTTAAAAGCCACCTTTTTTCACATTTCCCCATGTGTTCCTAAATTTCCTCTTAGTTACCTCTTAGTTTCCCCAATCCCCTTAATTAATGGGTGTCTTATAACTAGGTTTTAGTTAGGGTTGGATTAGGAGTCTTCTTAGTTAAGCTAGGGTTGGTTGACTCAAATTCTATTCTATGCACAACCCATTCTCTCAAGTTCTAATTATTTTTAAAAAAGGGTTTACTTTTAACAATTTCATGCACCCTTGCATATTTTATCAATTCTTTAGGTTCTTACTTACTATTTCCTAACCATTGATTTCCTTCAAATATTTACTCATGTCACAATTCAATTAGCCCCTTTATTTAAAATTTATGGTTGTCTTTGATAATTAATACTCGATTGTTTAATCAATTATTTAAATCCATCAAGGTCAAATCATTCCAATGTTTTCTAGGAGACCTATGTTTATTGAATCAAGTTTCAATTGTGCGATGTTCCCTTTAAGATGCATCTCGTTCTCCAAGGGAATCCCTTGATGCCACCGACATCCATAACCTGTCATGTTTTCTGCACACTCAAGATGACTTGTCAAAGCAAATGTTAACACACACAAAAATATATCAATAAAATCAAGCAGCTATAACACCTCAAGATCATCATATATAACACAAAATATGAATGAAATCACATTGTTCCATATCCGGATCACTTTCAAGCAAGTGTCCTTGAAGAATAAGTCAATAATAGTATGCTCAATAGAGCGAAATGTTACATTGTTCCTCATAACAGTCGCCAATCCTGAGACCTTAAATGGTCAAAATCAATTGGATGAATCCTGGACTTGAGCATTGATTATGTGTCTTGGAGGTCCTAACCTTCCAGGATAGGTTGGGTGGGTAGTTTCTTATGTTATCATTATGTGGTATGGTAGTTGAATAATAGTGATGTTTCTCGAGTTGATTTTGATGAGATTTATTTGAGTTATTATTATATGTTGTGATGCATGTCACTTGTCTTAATTCTTGAATTTTTTTTTTTACATGTTTGTACTGTTGGAAGATTGGTTGTTGCCATTGATGTCAACCCTAGTCATGGGTTTTGGACTGCAAGATTGATGAAGGTATTTGGACATAATGATGCACATGTAGATACAAGACCCATGGATGGATAGTATACATCGTGTTGTTTCCGTTGGTATGTGGAATGTCACGTGGATCCTCATGGTTGAGGATAAATGAATTTTTGAAGATGACAAAGTGAATTGAAGAAGGAAGTACATGTAGGCCCTGAAGATAATTAAAGAAAAGAATTACAAAATAATAAATTGTCAGGTCAGCCCTAATGTTAAAAGGAACTGACATAAATGGTATAAATAAATATCATTATACATTCATTTGACACGCAAGTTTAATTTTAGAGGAAATCAGAAGTAAAGAAGGCCAGATTTCAGGGGAGGATGAAGTGTTTTGGTGATATGTTCTAAGGTATGTTATTTTTCAGGTCATCTTACCATTTTTACTATAATTTTTTTTATATAATGATTCAGATGGTGAAATTGATATGGTATTGAGAAGACATATCAAGGTAGCGGTGGTAAAAATTTCAACTCTTGGTTCACTATAATTATGGAGATACACTCTGTGGAAGATAGGGTTTTTGACCAGTCCTGAAGCTAGTCAATAAACATGTGTTCCGGGTAAAACAATCATAACTTATTCATAGATAATCCAAATGAGGTGGGATGAATTGAATTGGAAAGAGTACATAATTTTGTTTCTTGTGTGTGAGTTTCAGAGTTAGATGTTAAATATTGAGTGTGGGGCATTCTGTGCAAGTTCGGTATCCTGAATAAACCAGAGTTGAACAAAGTCTACCATTCTCTCTATAACTTGTTTTTTGGTGGAAGGAAGGGGAAAGGATGGAGAGTTAAATCCTATCTTGATATTTGAGTACTGTATATTCCTCTTGGAGGTTTATCCCTCCCTTTACATTTGGAAGTTGTTGCTACCTTTGGAAGTCATTACTTCCCTTGAACAATAACTATTGATTATTGCCCATATATTGTGCATGGTGTATTGTGGTGTATTGGTGTAACTCTTATACTATTGTTCATTTCTCATTGGATATATTTGAATGGTTTAAGTATAAGTTGAAAAAGGTTTCAAATTGTACTTGATACTGTTTCACCCCCCTCTCAGTATCAACAATTGGTATCAGAGCAGGTTGCCTTTAGAACATTTTAACCACAGGGAGGAAAATCCTGAGCAGAGATGGATGACCATGAGCACATTTCAAATGGGATTCAAAAATTTGATGGAAGAAATTATGCATACTGGAGTGATAGAGTGAAAACTTACCTAACGGATTTGGGAGTAGACATTTGGTACTCAGTTGTAAATGGCTATGTAATCCCAAAAAATGCTCCAACCGATCCAAATGAGAAGAAGCTTATGAGTTGTAATTCAAAAGCCAAACATGTTATTCTAGCAGCATTGGCACCAACCATTGCTAGCAAATTAATGGGTTGCAACACTGCTAAATAGGTATGGGACAAACTCAAGAGTATCTACAAAGGTGATCCAAAAGTTAAGCAGGTCAAGCTTCAACGACATAGAGCAGAATTTGAAAATTTGAAGATGAATGAAAAGGAAGATATTGCAACCTATCTTCTTAGAGTTGATGAAGTTGTTAATGCTATCAGAGGATTAGGTGAAGAGCTTGATGAATCGTTGGTTGTAAAAAAAGTGTTGAGATCACCTCTCTTGAAGTATGATGCTAAGGTCTTCGCCATTGAAGAAACTAGGGACTTGACCAAAATGAAAATGGATGAATTACATGGGTCTCTTATAGCATATGAAATGAGAACAGGTACAGAAAGTGACCAGCCAAACAATTAAGTAGCCTTTAAAGCCATAAATAAGACAAAAGACAAGGATAACGACCTTGATGAAGAAATATAAAATTTTGTAAGAAGGTTTCAGAAGGGAAGTGGAAGATACAAAGGTAAGTGTCCTCTCAAATGATTTAACTATGGTAGAATATGACATATATTTGAAAACTGCTACTATAAAAAGAGAAGTCTCAACAATAAAAAAAGATTCTACTCCAAGGATGATGACATCTCCTCAGATGAGAGTGATGAAGAAGATAATGATGGAGGAGAAGTCCTCTTCATAACCCAAGAAAGCTAGGATGATGATCACAAGAATTCTAAAGAAGATGAAATCATTTGTGAAGAAGATTCATATGAAGAAAACAACCTTGATTCCTTTTGGGGATACAAAGACAATGCAGAAAGTGAACAAGAAGATGAGAAACATGAAAAGTTGAAGCATGTTGAAAATGAAAATAACAAGCTTAAAAACACAAACATAATACTAAAAGGTGAATTGAGTAGTTGTGAAGAAGAGAATTACAAGCTTGAAAAGACCATTAATAGCTTGAAGGAACAATTAGAATATTATGAGAAATTGAAAGAAGAATTGGATCACACAAAAGGGGAGC
>ML814344.1:55278-70126 GCA_009831015.1 Picea engelmannii | reverse complement strand
AAAGGGGGAGAGAAATTGGGATCATGATGATAGGGGGAGCATGAGTGTTTCCATCAATGACAAAGGGGGAGATTGTTGGAAGATCACATGTAGATACAAGACCCATGGATGGATGGTATACATCATTTTTTTTCCAGTGGTATGTGGCACGCCACGTGGATCCTCATGGTTGAGGAGAAATGAATTTTTCAAGATGACAAAGTGAATTGAAGAAGGAAGTACATGTAGGCCCTAAAGATAATTAAAGAAAAGAATTACAAAATAAGAAATTGTCAGGTCGGCCCTAATGTTAAAAGGAAGTGACATAAATGGTATAAATAAATATCATTATACATTCATTTGACACACAAGTCAAATTTCAGAGGAAATCATAAGTAAAGAAGGTCGGATTTCAAGGGAGAATGAAGTGTTTTGGTGATGTGTTCTAAGGTATGTTATTTTCAGGTCATCTTACCATTGTTTCTATGACTTTTTTTCTAGAACGATTCAGATGGTGAAATTTCTATGGTATTGAGAAGACATATCAATGTACATGTGGTAAAAATTTCAGCTCTTGGTTCGCTATAATTATGGAGATACACTCTGTGGAAGATAGGGTTTTTTACCAGTCCTGAAGCTAGTCAATAAACAAGTGTTCCAGGTAAAACAATCATAAATTCTTCATAGAGAATCCAAATGAAGTGGGACAAATTTCATTGGAAATAATACAGACTTTGGTTTCTTGTGTGCAATTTTCAGAATCAGATGTTAAATATTGAGCGCTGGGCATTCTTTGCAAGTTCGGTCTCCTGAATAAACCGGAATTGAACAAAGTCTACCATTCTCTCTATAACTTGTTTTTGGGTGGAAGGAAGGGGAAAGGATGGAGAGTTAAATCCTCTCTTGATATTGGAGTACATTATATTCCTCTTGGAGTTTTATCCCTCCCTTTACATTTTGAAGTTGTAGCTACCTTTGGAAGTCATTACTTCCCTTGAACAATAACTATTGATTATTTCTCATATATTGTGCATGGTGTATTGGTGTAACTCTTATACTATTGTTCATTTCTCATTGGGTATAATTGAATAGTTTAAGTATAAGTTGAAAAAGGTTTTAAATTGTACTTGATACTGATTCACCCCCCTCTTAGTATCAACATGTACTCACTATTTGTTGTCGTAACAGAGGGGTTGTTACCTATGGTATCCGAGTGGGTTCAACCCTGCGACATTGGACCACTTCCACTTTGTTAAATGAATTATTGAATTATATAACTAATTAATTTTCAAAATTGTCCATGCAGGTAATCACGGTAAGACGATGTCGTGGAGGTAGAATACGTGATGTTGGACGAAGAAGTGTGATGCCTTTGATAGCATCCACACCAGAGGGGTATAAACCCCAAGGAGAAGAAAAAATCATTGAGAAGGAACATGTTGTGGGAGAGGTGGTAGGTATGCTAAGATCCTTCTAGAGGATGTCAGAGGCATTTATCAACCTCCTGGATCGAGATAAGGGTAGATCGTCTGCACCCAATGAGGGTTCACAATGCGCTCCTGCTAGTAGTGTTAGCATACACACATAACTTGAGAAGGTGAAGTTTCCTGAGTTCATGGGTATCGCAGATGGCTCAACCATTGAGGCATGGTTGGAGAAAATGGTGATGTGCTTTTCACTTCATGATTACACTTCCATCATGAAAGTATGCATGGTGGTATTTAAACTGAAGGAAAGTGCTCTTCTATGGTGGAAGACACTCCTATCGCAACTAAACATGGTCGTCGAGGACGTGTCATGGGAGTTGTTCGAGGAATGGTTCCGGGATAGGTACTTGTCCGAGGAATTCATTGAGCACCAGCTTAATGATTTCAATGACTTATGATAGGGTTGTCATATGGTGTCAGATTATGAGGCCAAATTCATGGAGCTACTTAGGTATGCCCCACATCTGAACACGAAAACATTGAAGGTCAACAAGTTTGTGTTTGGTATTAAATTCAACATTCATGTGAAGGTGAGGATTCTAATGCCTTAGACATTGCATTATGCTGTCCAGAAGGCCCTCATAGCTGAGGAAGAGCTAAAAAACAGGGCTCAGGGCATGCCTCCTTCTAAACCAACTAGACAGACGACATCAAGAGCACAACAACATCATACACCAGACATACAAACTTCAGGGAATTGAGATATTCCTAGAGGACCTATGTCCACAATGACATAATACTCAAAAGAGGACTCCTTACAAAGGACCATAGTAGCAACAACGTCGTCAACAAAAAAAATATTTTAGGCATGTTTAGTAGAACAGATGAGGGTCAAAGATTGTTAGGCCATCAACTTTTACTTTAAGGACCAGGAGTATTGGACCGAAGACTAGATGTTGGACATGTGGAGAGCCACATTACCAGTGATATTGTTCAATTAAGAAGGTCGAAGAGGTCAGATCAACAGGACCCACTACAGTTGGATATTTGGACAAGTCCCATAAGATTCATGCAGCGGTGAATAAATGCTAGGCCGAGCACTAGTCCAATGTGCTTGATACATCAGGTACAATCGTCAACAAAAATTCTAGTATTTTGATAGATCTCGGTGCTACAGAGAGATTTATTTCCAGTGTAGCGATAAAGAGAACTAAGGTAAAGGCTGTCAAGAAGGATGAGTTCAGATATGTAGAAATGGCTTCGGGTTCCAAACAGAAGGGTGGAGGAAAGGTTATAGATTGTAGAATTAACTTTGGAGATTTTGTAATGAAGGACAACCTATATGTCACGATTTTAGGATCTTATGACATAGTGATTGGTATGGATTGGTTGGAATCACATAATGTGATACTTAATTGTAAAACAAAATGGTTAAGTTTGAAAGATGACTTGGGATAGAGTAGAGTGATTGTAGGAAGAAACTAGGGAGTGCCCTTGAGATTTATTTCTTCCCTACAACTACAGAAGAGAATGCGCAAAGGATGCAATATATATGAAATCTTAGCACTAAATGAAAAGGGTGATGCAGAAGGATTAGAAAACATTCCTGTATTACAAGATTTTGTAGACATGTTTCGAGAAGAATTACCAGGTTTGCCACCCAAAAGAGAGTTGGATTTTACAATAGAATTGAAACCTCGAACTAAACCCATAGCGAGAATGCCTTATTGGATGTAAACACTTGAATTACAGTAGTTGAAAATGCACTTAAATGAATTATTGGACTTGTGACTCATGTGTCCAAGTGTATCACCTTGGGGTGCCCAATTATTTTCATAAGAAATAAGGATGGATCGTGGAGACTTTGTATTGACTACCATCAATTGAAAAAAGAAACGATCAAGAACCAGTATATGTTGCCAAGAATAGACGATTTGTTTGATCAAATGAAAGGAGTGAAGGTGTTTTCAAATATTGACTTGAGATCAAGATATCACCAATTACGGATTAAAGAGGAATACATCCCTAAGACTGCATTTAAGACAAGATTTAGACACTATGAGTTTACATTTTTACTGCTCAGACTGACGAACACCCCAGGGGTATTCATGATATTGATGAATGGGGTGTTCCGAGAATACTTGGAAAAGTTTATTCAAGTATTTATTGATGACATAATGATTTATTCTTGGACAAAAGAAGAACATGGAGAACATTTAAGATTGGTACTACAATGTCTATGAGAAAACAAATTGTATGAGAAATTGTCGAAATGTTCTTTTTACCAATTGAAGATTCATTACTTGGGACATATCATATATGGAGAAGGTATCGTTGTGGATCCAAATAAAGTAGAGGTTATTATGGAATGTCCTACACCGAAAAATGTAAAATAATTACGCAACATTATGGGTTTAACATGATATTACCGATGATTCGTCAAAGGTTTTTTGAAGATAACAAATCTGATCGCGGAATTGCAGAAGAAAAAAAAGAAGTTTGTTACGATAGAGAAATGCACAGAACCATTTCAGAAACTCAAAGAGTTGTTGAAGAAAGCACCAATACTGAAAGACCCCAACATGGAAAAGTAATTCTTGGTATGACTAGACATATCCAAGGAAGGTTTAGGTAGAGTTTTGATGAAAGACGATAAAATGATTGCTTACATATCAAGGAAATTGAGAAAGCATGAGGAGAAATATACAACGCATGGATTGGAATTATTGGCCATTGTATATGCCTTGAGAGTTTGGAGGCACTATCTGATTGGAAGGAAATTCAAACTAATGACAGATCATTGTGGATTGTGGCATATATTTACGCAGAGTGACTTGAATGCACGATAGAGACATTGGTCATAATTACTTAGTGAATATGACTTCGAGATTACTTACATAAAAGGTACGGTGAATAGAGTGGCAGATGCATTGAGTCAGAGACCATGCATATTCTCGGTAATACCTCTTAGGAAGAATATTCGAGAAAATATTTTAAATATACATATCGACGATGGCTGATATAAATAAGTTAAGAAAAATACCGGACAAGATACCATGATGGTACAAAATTTTGAGGGATATATATTGGATAATGAAAGATTGATGCAGTATAAAAACAGGATTTATGTACCGCCTAATGATGAATTAATAAATTTGATCTTAAGTGAAGCACATCAAGAAGTGTACGTGGTTCATCCAGGAGTCACGATGATGAAGGCAGACCTTAAGCCTTTATTCTTATGGAAGCGAATTAAAGAATACATATTTAGTTAAATGGAAAGATGTATAGAATGTCAGCAAGTGAAAGCTTAACATAGACATCCGACAGGATTATTACAACGCAATTCTATTCCAGAATCAAATGGGAGGTCATTTTGATGGACTTTATTGTTGGTTTGCCACTGAAGGCAAGGAGACACGACTTGATTTTCTTGGTAGTTGACACTCTCATGAATAGTGCACACTTTATTCATGTGTATACGACATATCAGGTGAAAGAAATAGCTAGAGTATTTGTCAGGGAGGTTGTGATATTACATGGTGTACCAATAAGGATCATATTCGATCCATGATTGGTGTTTAAATGGTGATTTTGGACATGTTTTCGAGAGGCTTTGGGAACATGACTAAAATTTAGTACAACATATCACCCCAAGAAAGACAAGAAGATAATAATAATGAACCAAATTTTGGAGGATATGCTATGTATGAAATGGACCAACAAAATCATTTTGAATATTTCTTGCCACTAGTAGAGTTTGCATACAACAACAACTATCAAAGTACCATTAATATGGCACTGTTTGAGTTTCTTTATGGGAGACTATGTCAGATGTCATTAAGCTGGGATCGACTTGAGGATAGGGTCCTGGTAGGACCAGAAGTGATTCAAGAATGGAAGAACAGATGAAGTCGACAATAAGAACGATTAAAGAAGCACAAGATCAACAAAATAGTTATGCTGATGTGCATCGAGTTGACCACATTTATGAAGTTGGTGATCGAGTTTTCTTGCAAGTGAAATCACACAAGATTTTGATCAAGATTGGAAAGGGTTCTAAACTCTCTCCTAGGTTTTTGGGACCTTTCAAAATTGTGGAAAATAAAGAACCTGTGGCTTATCGACTAGCCTTTACTAATTATTTAAGGTGAATGCACAATGTATTTAATGTATATGTTTTGAGACATTATATTATTGATCCTACACATGTGATTCACATGAGTTCTTCGCAGGTGTTGGACAAGGGTGCTCTCATGGCGGAGCCAATCCACATTCTGTAGCATCACATTCAACAACTACGATGTCGAATAGTCGATAAGGTCAAGTTCCAGTGGGACAAGTATAGTCCCCACTCGACTACCTGGGAGGACGCATATGATATGCATCAACAATTTCCTTTCTTATTTGATAGATTAGACATATATATCTAAGTAAAATACTTTTATTTAATTACACTTTATATACTGTGCAAATTCGGGATGAAGTTTAAAACAAGAGGGCGTGTATATAACACCTCACTCTAATTAACACACTTTTATCGACTTATTCTTTGAGGACACTTGCATGCAAATGAATCGGTTATGGTACATAGTGATTTTGTTTCAATTATGGATTATACATGATGATGATGATGTGGTATGAATTATTGTTTTTTATATATATGTATTGACAGATGCTATTGACGAGTTTACCTGAGTGTGGAGGACGCATGTCAAATTATGGATGTTGATGACATCAATGGACCTCCTTGGACTCTATATTGAGTCAGGGAGTAGATTATATTTTGTTTGAGTATTTAATATTACTCATATGTGACATATTTTGTGACCTCCATGCTCTGATACCAATTTGTAACATGCCCAACCCTTAAATACTCTTTTAAGGGATGGGGCATCACAATTTCACTTAATTTCATCATCTGAAATCTTCTCTCTAAGGTATTCATCATTTTCTACTCGCTCATATCTTTCTAACAATTGTTACCGGACTCTAAACCGACCTCTGGTTCGCAAGATATGGCCTCCTGAAGTTGTTCAGGTGTTATTGGTTGAGGGTCACGTGGCATCCACGTGGATCCATCTCATTCATACCATCCTCAAGATCCTACATCCATGGTGGTAGTCCATCCACCATCCAATCCAACAACGGGTTTTGATCTTCATTTTACACATAATCTATAGGGGAGTTCGACATTTGACACTTTGATGTAGAACACCCCTTTTCCTTTATGCACACAAATATTACAGAGTCTCGAATTCCCAAACTTTTGAAATGATGCCACATAGCTCTGGCCTTCTACTCTTTTGGAGCATACTTTCTAACATCTCAAGTCTCCTGGAATTCCAAACTCTCAAAACATTTCCAAGTAGCTCTGGCCTTCGACCCTTTCAACGTATCCTTGACACCACACTCCAAACCCCAGACTCTCGAAAGACCCACCCTCACACATGGAGTCATACTAGATATGAGGGAAAATACAGGTGGGTCCCTTGTGCTCCTCCAACCAGATGGACCAAGCAATGAGTGCCATGTGTGATATGCAGATGAGGCAGTGATCACACATGGCCCCTTCAAAGGGTGACACATGTCACATGTTAATGGGAACATAGGGTCTACAATACACACAAATAAAAGAGACCCATAACACATAAAAAGTGGGTCCACATCACCTTGGGTGACGTCAGCGTGCTGCATCACCTCGTATTGATAGCCTTCCAAATTCTCCAAACTCATGATCAAGATGCATCCACGTTAACCTTAGGATCTATGCCCTCCGTTGCTTCACAACTTTGGCATTCGAGGGTTTCATGGTGTAATCCTATCCTTACTCCTAGAGTAGGTCAAAGTAGAGTTGACCATGGAGTAGACCCAATGGTCATGAGTGGTCCTGAAGCTCCTCCAGATTGATGGATATCGTTAATTTGTGACTCCGACATTCATATTTTTTGGCAGTTGTGAAGTTGTGACATTAAGGAGTTCTGAACTCCCGAAGATCCAAAGATAATAAGAACTTAGTACCATTCAGACTAGCGTAAGGTTCCCATACCTTAGTCATATGGGTCCTCTGAAAATACTCATGGGATACACGCTTAACTCTTGGTTGAGAATTTTTTAAGGCCATGGGAATGAGCACTTAGTCTCACAGGTGAAAGGTTTGAAGGGTATGACCCTCGGTTTCATTATACAAGTGTTACACCTCCTGATCTTGTAAATACCTCAAATGAGGTGCGAGAATACTCCTTGTGCTTCTCCTGGAATTTTAGAACTTAAAGAGTTCTTAATCCCTGCACATCTTGCCAAGGTTCTACGCACCTTCGCACTACCTCTCCTCAGCTTAACATACCCCTTTCTCAGGAGATCCAAATGAATAGAAGTGTAAAGATGCACATATGAAAATTGGGCCTATGGTTAGAAAAATTACAGCTGTTTTCCTTTAATTCGAGCCATTGCAGGAGGTTCTAGTACTTACATATACAAATCCTATTTGACCATATAGGTCCTTAATTTCTTAAATACAAGACCAGGAAAACTAAAGAGAAAAACAGTCAAGTCATCAAACAAACATGCACATCCTTGAAACATTCATGGGATATTCAAACTTATTTTACTGTCACAGTTTAGTTCTGTAGGGTATGAGAATGGTTATCTATTACAAAATGCAGCCAACTAACTGAATGTGGGTGTTTGCCTTTCCACCCAACCATAGGATCAGAGGAATTCAATCTTAGCGCTCTTGCCACCCCCATGCCAAGCCATGATATCACCATGAAAATTTCTTCCATTACTCAGAGATCCTTTCGATGTCATTCTCTCTATGAGGTTTATCAGATGCTCCCTCAACATCAAGCTCGCTATATTTTATTCAGGTCAGGTATTCTACAAGTTCTTATGGATCCATTTACTCCATTTCTCCCATAACCAAAAACTATTTTATCCTGTAGTTCTTCCTCTAAGTTTGGAGAACTTCACGCTTTCCTCATGGTCACACATTCCGTTCCTAGTGCATCCCCCTCTTGTCTGTTATCCTACTTGTGTATATGATTCATGCCTTTCTCCTCCTTAGGACAGTTCTGAACTTGTCATGTTTCTTCTGTGAGAAGGAAATTTGGGTCAGTCTAGGTTTGTAGAAAAAACTGCCCTCTGTAGTACTTTGGGCTCATAGTTTTCTGTCTCCCCATCTAGAACCTCCATTATTCCATTTAAGGGGGTAGTTGATTGTTCAACCACCGGTCCTTATTTCATTAATTGGTTTCTCCTTGGGATAAGGATGAGGCTTATTATTTCAGCAAGGAAACATTTGGGTCATTTTTACATAATGAACCCTCTCCATGGTTTCCTCACTCTTTTTACTTTAGTGATATCATGGCTAGTACATCAAGGCTTCACCCCCATAGTCACTCATTGGAAATCTAAACAATAATACATTTACATCGTTCACATCCTATAGCATGGTAATTATAATTCATGATTAATTACAAGATGGGGGAAACAAGGGTGTTACATCACCTTCTTCTGGTTGTGTCAGTACTTCTCCTAGGGCTATTGCAGATGCATCCACATGCACATGCACATGAAATTCTTCTGACGAATCTCAAAATAAGAGAATTGGAGCATTGGCCAACTTCTCCTTCAAAATATTCAAACTTTGTTGGCACTTGTCATTCCACTGATACTTGATGTCCTTTTTCAACAATTTCTCCATTGGCGTAGTAATATGTGCATATCCTCTTATAAACTTCTTGTAATATATTGTATGTCCAAGTGTACTTTGTAATTGGTACACTAAATTTAGTGGTGGTAAATTAACTATGAAAACAATTTTAGCATGATCAACCAACATACATTGTTTACACATTGCATTCCCTAACAAAATACCAAAAGGTGCACTAAAAATGCATTTCTTAATATTCAATGAGATCTAACACTCTCTGCACCTATCCAAAATCAATATTAATACTTCAACATGATCCTTAAATAAAATAAACATTTTCCAATCATTCAAGTAATCTTCTAAAAACTTATGAATGAAGTCCTTAAAGGAAACCATTACTACCCTTGAAAAAATTGTAGGTGCATTCTTTAATCCAAATGGCATTATTGTATACTGAAATGATCCACAATCTATAGAAAATGTTGTCTTATGTCTATCTTCTAGTGATATCTTGATCTGATGATATCCTGAAAATCTATCTGTAAGTGAATAATCTTCTTGAAATCCTACATTCTCCAATACTTCATATGTGAATGGGGTAGGGAAATGATCATGCAAGAAATCATCGTTCAGTTCTATGACACCAACTTCTATCATCTTATCAATTTCATCTTTTTCTTTCTCCTTGTATATTGGATTCAATCTATACGGTCTGGCTTTGGGATTCAAAGGGATCTTCTTATCTCCGATTTCTCCTACTGATCGATTCATATCTTAAAATGTCATTGGGAACAAGTCACTGTACTCACACAGTAATTATGTAATTCTTTCTACGGTCTGATTATCCCAACAGTCTCCAATGCTTGCAATATTTGGGTTTTATGCAATTCCAATGTTTTCCTTCTTGATGTTTAATTGCGCAACATACTCTTCTGAATCTGATTTTGGGGATTCTATCTCCCTCTCACCTTCAACTTTTGGGATCTAGATATTGCACGGATTTTCTTCTTCTCAATCTTCTTCTTCTTTGACATGATAATAATGTAGCAATTGTCTAACTTTTTTTCTAGTCGCATTCTGATATGTTGGGAGTATTTCAAATTCTAGTTCTTCAAATATCTTGTCTCTCACCACCTTCAATGTTGCATCCTTCTCTGTACTTTCATGCTCAAATTCAAATGTAACTACAAAATTCTGCTGCATTTCTTCCCAATTGGCAGGTTCCCCACGTTGTTCCTATTCTATGTACCCATTCCTTGGAATTCCTTCTCATGTGTGAATGAAATGGTGTGGCCATTATTCTGGTGGTACTAACTTCCATTGAACCATTCACCTATATACATGTTCTTTGGGTTGTCTAGATCCATGATATTTCTCCAAAAATCTGTTCTCATGATCTAGACCAAATCTAATGCGTAGTAACCTTTTGCACTGAAACCAATTATTGATTTTATCCTTATGTGTTCACCATCATATTGTAGGTGTAGATTTCAAAGAAATATCTAATTTTGGTAATCTCTGATTCTCCAAAACTTATACCTCAAACTTCATTAAAAATTTCTAAATCATTTAGACCATAAAAGGTAGGAGGTTCTCTTACCTCTGTACAAACCCATCTCAACGTGCACGTCATTATGGAACATCTATTGGTAGATAAATCATGAAAACATTGCTGTCAATTTTCCAATCATGTGTCAGAGTCTGAAGCACAAGAACTAATAATTCTCCAACTCAACATTTCAATTGCAACTGGGTTGATATAATCCTCTTCGTGTGCAGTAGTTATGCATAACTGATTTACATATTTTATAAGGATATTATCTTTCACAAGTTCCACATATCGTCCTCCTTTTAAGGGATCCAATGGAACACTAAATTTGTACTCCCCTAATTCAAATATCAACTTCCTTATCTTCAATTTGATAATAGCCTAGTTATCAAAGGCCCAATCTAGACCCAACAATGTTGGATATGGCGAAGTATTGTCTACTATGTCAATGAATTTGAAGTCTTCCATGGTGCACACATCATCTAGATCTACTGGAATCCCCTTCAATCTTCCAATTGGGACCAATCTATGATGGTTTTCTAAATTTAACTGAATAGGTGAGTATCCCATTTGGTTTTCTCCCATAGCTTGTCATGTTTTCTTTGGAAGAACATTGACTTCAAACCTTAAGTCTAGTATGATATCCCACATATTAAAATCTCTCGTGTTTACATTCAACCTATATTCCCTACTTTTTCTTCTCTTCTTCCTTACTTGATTCACTTTCTTTACCCCTTCTTCCCCAATATAACATTTTTCTAACAGATTTTGCAATATTCCTAAAGAGTTTCTATCATTCAACAATTTTACACAAGACCCCATTTTTTTTTTAAGTTACTTACTTGCTCTAAAGGTTTCTCTTTGTTGGCTTGGTCAAATAAGGGAGGCATGACATACACTGGTACAACATCTATTGGTTTTGTCCTTGAAGTAGATGTAATATTTTCCTTTAAAATATCATGTCTAGCCTCCTTGAATACCTCTTTTTCTTTGTGTGCACCAAATTTCTATTTAGGCATTGTATTCTTCCTAACTCATTGGTACTGGTCCTGATCCTTCTTTCTTGCATCTTCTCATGTCTTGGCTCCACCTCTAGTAACTATCTTGATATTTTTCCCATTCTCTTCTCTCTTCTCCACATCAATCCATTGGACATTCTGGTTGTTTTGGTTCATATTGTCCTGTATCTTTATCAACAATCTCGAGAAATGTTTTTTCTCATGTTCTGCTGCATGAAAATACATACATGTCGCAGGTGGTTGTGGACAATCTATTGCATAGTGCCCTAGTTTCTGATAGTTGTGATACACTACTGGTACTCAACCTCCTCCTCTGAAGACTCCTTTCTTTCCTTGATTATATCCACGCGGTGTATTATACTGAGGTCCTTGATTATACTCTAGTTTCACATTATTATACTTATGATGCACATTATAATAATGTTTTCCTTGAAACTATTGCACATTATTATACTGTGGTTGTGTTGTAAACAATTGCACGTTATTGTATTACAGTTGTGCTGCATATTATTTCACATTATTACACTGTGGTTGCTCCATAGGTTTTGTTTTCATTAATTCAACCTGCACCATATATGTATATGAAATCCTTTCCTTCCTCATCTCTAGGTTTCTACATTCCTTGTCTTCATGTCCAACTGAGTTGCAAAAATTACAAAATATAGTCTTTGGAATTGTCTGATACTTTTGTATCATGGGACAATGATAAGGATCATGTTCATGTGTTTTTCATATCTCACACCATGGGCCTCTCGAAGACAAGGGGTTTGGCATACCCACTCCTATATACTACAAAAATAATGGACACTCATTCTTATGGTGCCATTTTGTTCTACATTGTGTACACTAGACATCTTCCCTTTTCTCTTTACCTTTGTTTTGATTCAACTGAAATGTTAAGTTCTTCATATCTTGTCTCAAATATTCTACAACTGGATTTGTATGTTTGTACTTCTTTTCCTCTACCTGAAAATCTGCTTGCAAGGCCTCAGCTTGACTTTGGAAGTTTTTTTGCCTCAAAGGATACTTCAAGTGTGGTAATAAGAAATTGATAAACAAATTTCTATGTTTCATATCATTAATATGGAACTTCAACTTACCTTTGATTCTTTTGAATTTCTCTTCCACTTCCCAGACTGATTCTCATGGCTTTTACTTAATCTCTATCATCTCATTCATGAATTGGTCCTCTGAACTTCGTTTCTGAAATTCATTTATTAGTTGCCTCTTTACTTTTGCAATAGTTGTAGGTGCTCCCATTGGATTATTTACTGTGAAACCCATGTACCATTCTAGTGCATGGTCTTTGAATGTGATTTCCAACTGCGTAACCTTTGTATCTTCATTTGTAATCTTCTTGGCTACCCAAATATTCTTTCAAATGAAAAAATGTTTTTTTGGGTCCTCCAACCCTTCTCCTCATAATTTTGGTAACTAATAGCTGGATCTACTCCTTCCATTGTGAATTTTTTTGTACTACCACCTCTGTGCGATGTAGATACTTGACTACAACTTATTGAACTTAAAATTTTGATTGATATTCCACTAGAACCACGTATTAAAAAAATTCTTCTACCACCAATCACTTGTTGGTTAACTAGTTTTTCTTCTTCAACTATCTTAGTCGGACATGGGCTTGTGGGTTCCACACTAATTTGGATTTGGAATGGACAACCTTCTTCTGTGTCGGACCCATGAACTCCAGTTTTCCCCTCATATGTGGTGTGCAAGATATCCTCAATGTGCCTTGTGGCGGGGAGATCCTCTACCTCTTCCTCATCAATGTCAAAGTCCTCCCGCTCAGCTACTTCCCTCTTCTTGTTATTCATCTTATATTGGTAGGGTCATTTGCTGCGTGTCACTCCTACTTTCCTTATTATTTTCCTTCTTTGTTCCTCATCCATCATGATGGGGTCCATTGCTTCCTTCTTCTACCCTCTCTCTAGAGCCTTCTCCATTAGTGCTTCCCACAGTTCCCCTATGCACACAGAGTGATTTATCTTTCTAAATCCATGGTCATCACACATTAATCATGCAATAAGATCTTGATCGACATGTAAAGTGACCTGATGTATCTCCCTCTTGGTCCCTTCAATAATTACTTCTCTATAACAATATATGACTTTGTTGTATCGACTGCAAATTTAGTAGTAAACCCTACAATAATACTATCTAACCAGAAATCCAATGTGCGTGTGAATTTATTATTGACTCTTTCCACCCATGCAATGTTCTCTATAGCCCACTCTACTAGCCTTATTCGATTAGTCATATGGGTATCTTTCAACCTCAATAACCACTCTTGTAATAACTAAACACATACCTCAATAACCACTCATGGAAATTAGTAAACACATACCTCAATAAGTACTAGCATGATGTATATATGGAAATTTTGTTATCTTTCTGCATGAACTTGAGATACTTTGTCTCCAACCATATTTCAATCTCTTACTTTGTAGGGTTCCATGACCTGAAAATCCCTTTCTACCACTGCATCATCTTCACTAGATCCCTTTGAGGTTATCCTTCTAAGTTCCAGTTGGTAAAAAAACCATTTGTTGGATGTGTGGGCTACTCTGGATTCTACCTTAGTTCTCCAAAAAACCCTATTCACCATCGACTCTTCTGGTAAACCAGAATGCTACACCATGCATAGAGTGCACATTGTAGTCTCAATTGAGATGGATTATGGGTGACTCCACGAAGCAACTGTCTGTAGTCATGGAAGGGGTTGTTCTCATTGGGATGTTAGACCTTTACTTCTACTTCTACTTTAACATGCATTCTACCATAAAATTCATCATATCTATTATTTTATCCATTCAATATGATTCATTTTGCATGATTATTATAGTGCGTGCTATAAATAAACTTTAGAAGATGCATTCATCCACCCATTCATTCATCAAAAAGAATATAAAATCAACAAAACACACATAGAGACTCCATTTTTACCGTGTTTCACCACCCCTTGGGCTACGTCCACAAAGATCTTATTTTTTTTATTATTATTCTTCATAAAAAATGGTCCTCTACTGCATGCATTACATCACGAGTTTAGTATTGGTGAGATTGACAAGTGTCGTACCAATCTCCACAGCTTGCGACCTGACCCTCAATTGCATATCAACCCTAACTCCATCTTAGCTCCGCAACTCTCAACAAAATAGATACTTTGACTCAAGACTAAAAAACATGCTCAAAGTACTTCGCTCAT
>ML814344.1:40743-55241 GCA_009831015.1 Picea engelmannii | reverse complement strand
CTATTTATATTACAAAGTGGGTAAAAACCCTTACATTATGAATCAAAAACCCTAATTCTAAGTGGAATCTAGTTTCCCACTTTCTAACTATCTTCCGCGTAGTTGGTCTTCGATCCAACCCTTCCTTACTTTGAATTTGCATTAGTATTCCTTCTTTCCTAGTGCGTTGATTTCTTTTCCCTTCTGTCACGCTGCTTCCTTTTCCCTTCTGTCATGTTGCCTTTTCTTCTTTCCTATCATGCATTGCTTCCTTAGTCCATTCCTTATCTCTTATCCTAGTTTACTACATTGATCCCCAAAATCGCCTACTCAAGCAGGGACCCTGGTATCATTTTCAATTTTAGTCAAGTCCATTTGGTAGAGCATCAGGTCGTGATGGCAATCCTTGAGGACAAGCAATATTTGGGAAGGGAGGATTTTTCATGTTTCCATTTTTGGGTTCCTCTGTTCTGCAATGGAAATAACTTATGTGGCTTTTCAATGAAGGAAAAGGGAGTCAAAAGGAGATCATTTAATGAAACTTAGATAGGAGATGTTATGTTTTTAAAGTGAAATTAAGGAAATAAAGTAACTTTAGATTGATAAGTTACTTTAACATTATTAAAGTGACTTGTATCCTTAAAGTGAAATAAAAAAGGGGAATAAGGGTCATATTTGATTTAGTCAAAAAAGGGAAAGTTCTAGAAGGCATGGAAGAAGAATAAATAGAGGGGAAACCCTTCACTTTGGAATTATGATTTTATCTCTCATTTTGGAGTGCTCTTGGAGTCATTGTTTCATTAAGGTTTAGAAAAAACTTTCCACCATTGTAGTTTAGCTTCTGTGGTGCAATATCCACCCTAGATGGACAAGAGGGGAATCCATCAATTATTTCCATTGGAGCTTTAATTTAGGGTTTCTATTCAGTTGAAGGTATATTGGCTTGTGCAGGGGATTTGAGAACGTTTTGGAGAAGGTCAATTTTAGATTTTATAGGTACCACGAGGGTCTTGGGAAAGCATTACATGAGACGTCCTCACTAGTTGAGCATGAGGGTCCTGCAAAGCCCTATTTGTCATCCAACCTCGTCCTGTGAGGATCCATGCAAATTGAATTTTCTACATGAGGGTTACGAGAGACAACCTCGTTGGTTGAGCACGAGTGTCATGTGACATCCCCAAAAATAAAGTATTTTTGAAATTTAAAATTTGTTGGAAAATTATTTCGTTTTTAGTAATTTCGAATTTGGAATTTTTTTTCCATTTATGGCAATTCTGAATTTCAAATTTGATAATTGCAATTAATTATTATCACTGTTGGGAAGAGATCTGATTTGACCCAACTAACTATTTGACTATGACACTTGTATGAAAACATAATATTTTATATTGATTGCAGGAGGAAAAATGGAACAACCATGTTAAAATTAGCTGACCATGACTCCATGAGTGGGGAACATGTTGGAACTACCTCTGGGCTAATTGTTACAAGTGGAAAATCAGAGATTTGGCCATTGGTATCCCTTGAAAATCAAGGATTTAGAAAGCTGCGAAAATTCCCAAGGGAGGGAAAAAAAGAGCTAGGCAAAAGGATTTTTGATTAAATAGCATATGTGAGGAGGCAGAATGTTGTCGAGTATGCTAGGAAGAGAGACTACTATTTTTCTCTTGCTGTTATGAACACTTCTGTTGGAGTGTGAGGTAAGAGAATTCCGCTAAGACAGAAAGACATTTATGAGGAGGAGTTTTCTGAGTTAGCCCTCATGGACTCATGGTCAGTCTAGGGGGTGAAATGGGCAAGTAATTTGGCTACCCTAATCTACGGTTGGGAGGAACTTGGTTGTTCCCTTTTTTTTCCCGCAACTGGTTCATATATGTATTCTTCTCCTTCTCTGTTTTGAATGATTATATATATCTGTTATAATGTAGTTGTTTTTGCTAAAGTGAAATAATTTTCCATGGATGAAATTTAGTCATTATGTGAAGTTTATAATAGATATCCTAGTTCTGGAATTTCCACTTCTGTAATTGGAATTCTAGGTAACTACCGATGTATAATTCAAAAACTGAACAAATCTGTATATCCAATAAGTTTATGTATTTCTCTATACAAGTGGATTTGTGAGAGTTCATATTTTATAGCTGAGCCTTCCCTTCTCGGATAGTATTGAAAGGGAAGGGACATAGGAGGGTATGGATGCTCCAAAACCATGAATATTACTTATATAATTACATGCAGAATTATATGTTTATTTATTTGCAATTGATAATTTGCGTGGTATCATTATTTAAAGAAAAACGATGTAACTGTAACAGGACGTACTTATACAAAAATCTGCTGTCACATTGCATAGGTAAATAGATGATACCAATTGACAATCAGCCCCTTAGATATAAATAAAATATTGAATCGGAGAGTTTGCAAACTTCTCCTTAAAAACTCGGTAAAGTACCAGATAAGATTTGAATAAGTCGCGTTGTTCAATTATAGGATATTAAAGAAGTAGGATAATCCGTAAGAGTAAAGGTAAGGAGATGCATAGAAAGGGAAATATATTTTCTTACAGTTCTGTGCATATAGCTTACAATTACAAAATTTCCTACCCATATATTAGAAACCCCTGTGACACAATGATAGATGCATGGGCATGAATGTACATAAATATTCTTATATATTTCTAGATCAACATTCTGGAAATACAACACATAATTGTAACCTTAGATCATTATTAGATCCAATCTAATTATTACAAACCTATAACGAAGCATACCGAAAAATACATAAAGAATGTTGAATGAAAGTAAATGATGTATATATGGTGCTTTAGATCTAATACCTTTCGAATTTCAAACATTCAGAATCTAAATAGAACATTTGATCTAAGATATAATCACAGTAAATAAATTTTAGAGTAAGGAGAGATCCGAGCGATTAACTCAACAATCTTTTCATTCATTCAAAAAAAATAGAGAAATCTTGTAGATAAATCGATACAAGAGTCATGCTATAATAACTGGACCCAAAATTTATGTTGGATTTGGGAATTCTTCCCCTTTCAAGTCCGATAGGAAACTGAGAAAAAACTATACTAAGTGACTACATTCTTTTGCGACTGTGTCTGTTCGAACTCGGGAGGGGTTACAAACGAGAACTCATTTACCTTTTGTATCAGGCTCACAGACAAACATCCGAAATCCTCACGTAAACAAAACCTTGGAGAATTTATCACAGTCAAAGATTAGCATATGATATATGAGAATTTTTTTTAAGAAGCATACAAATATTAAATACATCATACCAAGACGTTACTTAACTTCTGATTCGCGGCTCCTAGGATTTCTTTCTTCTTGTTTCTTTCTGTCGAGAAAGATGCCCAGGGCCGAGGGTGGATAGTGCCATAACTCACTGATGGGTACCCTCGTATCAAACAAGGCCCATCATTAATGATATGTTTCAGTCCTCGAAATGACTTAAAATAACATAAGAAAGATCTTCACGCAACAACTGATGGATAATGGAATACAGTAATCGACTATACTAAAATACCTGTGAAGCATAAACTGCACTTTGTACCTTGGCCTAAACATAGTATAAGTCCTTTATTCTTAACTGGGAATACATCTAACTGATTGAGCCCAGTCGACTAGAACCAAACTACATAGAACTGTATAAGCTAATAGTAATACAAAGTTGTTTCGACCAAATGTTTTACAAAGTATACTTTTGGAAAAGCTTTAGTATAGAAAAGGAGGAGTAACGCAGGTGAAGGTCCAATTAAGTCTCTTGGACGCTATGGAGGTAGGGTCACACAGGTACCATGCAAGTAAAAAAAACCACACAGTAGGGTTATCCCTCCAAATAGAACCCTCCCTGAGTCTCTCGAATAATTCGGTTATGGACCCCAGTTCACGACAAGAGGCCACCAGAGAAACTCTAGATCCCAAAACGTAGGCAAACAAGGCTAGTGCTTCCTCTCTATAATTAGAGGAGGAATAGCGACAAACTCAAAAGAAAAATCGCTTCTACAGGATTCAGGATGGCATTAAAGCATTTCATAGATTACACCAACAAAACAAAATCCATAAATTACACCACCATTTCCTTATCAACCATAGTATCATGCACAAGGAAAGAACTTACCAGGGATGCGGACCACACCGTCTATTACAACCATGGAGCAGACACCTTGAAAAAAACTTTGCCTCAACATTTTGTTACACAGAACCTCTTCGCAGAACTCAATAATGGAAAAATGGAAACCCACCTTAACCCTAAAGACACCTTGTCATATCAGAGTAAATGTGGAGAGTGTGGAGGATGGTTAACCATGTGACAAGGGAAAATTCGATATGACACTTTGGGTATTGAGCCCGTTCAATTCATTGGAATGCACATAACTGCCATTAGTGTAGTCGCAGAAGTTTAACTACCTAGACCACAGACTAACCGTTCCCTTTAAAGAATGTCGGATTTGACCCCTTAATGACTCGACGAAAGTTAAATGCGCATTCATGCCCTATGTGCTAATTTGGATCATAATTCGATCATACTTGTCAAATTATCCACTAGTGTAGAGGCTTAGAATCTCTAATTAAGCCACCGGTTCCAAGAACCAACAGATAACCGGGACGTGGTAGTTAGACCAGTTACCTGGAATTTAAGATTCAACCCCATGACTATTTTGGTTAGGAACTAGTTAAAGTCTCGAAGGTTAAAAATAAGATTCGACCCCACGACTATTATGGTTAGGAACTAGTTAAAGTCTCCAAGGTTAAAAAATCAACAAGTGGACCGGGTGTAGACATAGAGCCTTATGCTAAAACTAATAAACCTTCATTGTTACAAATAGAAAACCCTGTTTTGTGTTAATCATGGCCGCACAGGATGATGGGGAAATCAAAATCGATGGAAATCTTGAACAAAGACGTCTTGAAAATAAAAGACAGAACAGTGATAGAAGCTCACCCACGGAAGTTCTAGAAACAATGAGGAATATCATTGTTGAGCTGCAGGTTTTCAAACCCGACAACGAGAAACTAAATAAAGAATAGCAGGAACACCAAGAGATAAATGAAGTCCTGCTACGCTGTATAGTGACCAAGAAAATACCAAAGGACGATAACTAGGACAAAGGGGTCAGAAAAAGGGCCTCCAAAAATTCTGGGCTCGAAACAGAAAAAGGAGACAGTTCATCTGAAGGTACACCTTCAGCTGAGGACAAAACTAAAGATGACAGAAAAAGAAAACAAGTAGACCACCTTGAAGGAGAATTTAAAAATATTAAACCAACTACCTTTGATGGAGAATCCAGGACATGAGAAGAAGTTGAGGTGTGGTTGTTGGACCTTAAAAAACACTTCCAAATCTACAACTATTCCAGCAATATGACGGTCAGAATGGCCATCTACAATCTGAAAGGGAAGGCCAACATTTGGTGGCAAGACCTAAAATTGGCCAAGGGCCTAAAAGAGAAACAGTTGGAATGGTCTGACTTTAAGAAGTATTTCAAGAAACAACACCTTTCAGAAAGCTACTATGAAAGGAAAACGAAAGAATTTTACGAGATACGACTTGGACAGATGACGATGGAGGACCTTATAAACAAATTTCTGGAACTACTAAGGTTTGTACCGTATATCCGGGAGGATAAGGTGAAAATCCAGTGATTCTTAAGTTGTTTACCACAGTCCTACAGAGATAGAATTGAGTTTGACAACCCCAAATCCTTGAATGAAGTATTCAGGAAAGCACGAATGTGCTACAACCAGTATAAACAACGGGCAAAGTTTCCCAAATCCTAGAAGGATAAGAAACAAGATAAAATGAACCAATAGAAGAAGGGATACCAAATAGCTCCTTATCAGAATAAAGAAAAAAGATTTCCAAGGAAATATTTTCACTCCAACCATCCGAATACGCAAGGAAACAGTAGACCGTTAAATCTAGGAATGAAGAAGTTTGGAGACAGCCCCCATGAACCATTAAAGTGCTGGGAATGTGGAGAACCTCATCTAAGGAGGAACTTTCCACGCTTAATTTCAACAAACATAAATGTTGTTCATAATTTGCAGGAAGCCTCGACGGTGGGTGACATGGGCAGAAGCTTGCATTAGATAAATGCAACCATAGATGGTCGACAAGATGACCACCAGTCCTCTGTGGTAGAGATTGAAGGTAAAATCAATAACACTCGAATTTATGTTTTAATTGACCCTAGAGCCACATTAAGTTATATTATTCCTGATGTAGTAGAGTCAAATAAACTTAAGAAGCTGAAGCACGCAAAATCATGGTTGGTACAACTAGCAACAGGAACTAAAAGGAAAGTAGTTGACTTTATTCTTGATTTTGAGTTTAGCTTAGATGGTCAAAATATAAGAACAAACCTGAACATCCTACCACTAGGATCTTACGATATGATTATCGAGATGGATTGGTTGGAACAACACAAAGAAGTACTAGATTGTTACACAAAGATACTTAACTATAAAGATGATTTTGGCACTACTAGAACAACCCAAGGTATACCAAAACTAGTATCAGTTAGACAAGTTTCAACGACACAATTCAAGAAATGTATGAGAAAGGGATGCCAAGTTTATGCCATCAAAGTAACGAATCTGTTAGAAAAAGGAGATGAGCTAAAGTTAGAAGACTTTGCTATCCTACGTGAATTTAGAGACATGTTTGTGGATGAGATACCAGAATTACCTCCTAGAAGGGAAATAGACTTCTCCATAGACCTACTACCTGGTTCAATCCCTATCTCAAAAGCACCTTACTGAATGAGTTTACCAGAATTGACAAAATTAAAAATACAATTACAGGAATTGTTAGACAAAGAGTATATCAGATCGAGTGCTTCACCATGGGGGGCACCAATCCTCTTTGTGAAAAAGAAATATGACACTCTAAGACTTTGTATCGATTATAAAAAAATGAATAAAATGACTATTAAGAACAAGTACCCCTTACCTAGGATAAATGACCCATTTGATCAAGTAGGTGGGGCCAAGATCTTTTCGAAATTGGATTTATGATCCAGTTATCATCAAGTTAGGATAAGGGATGAACATATAAAAAAAATTCTTTCTGAACAAGATATGGACACTACAAATTTGTATTCGTACCTTTCGGACTCACTAACGCACCAGCCACATTTATGTGCCTGATGAACAGTTTTTTCAGCCTATATTTTGGTCTATTCTAAAATAGAGGAAGAACATGAATAATACTTAAGAATAGTTCTGCAAACATTGAGGAAACACAAAATGTACACCAAATTTGATAAGTGTGGCTTTTATCAAAAGGAAATACAATATCTAGGACATGTAATTTCAGCAGAAGGCATTGCCGTAGACCCTTAGAAAATTAAATCCATTTTAGAATGGCCGATACCTAAGGATGTACTGGATATCCGGTCATTCATGGGAATCATAAGATATTACCGCAAATTTATAGAAGGGTTTTCAAAAATAGCCTACCCTATCACATCATTACAAAAGAAAGGGACCAAGTTTAACTGGTCACAGAAGTGCCAAGACAGTTTTAACAAGCTGAAGGAATTATTGACAACTGCAACCATCTTGAAGGTAGTAGACCTTAATAAAGACCTTACCTTCTGTGTCGATGCGAGTAAAGAAGGACTAGGTGGTGTCCTAACTCGGGAAGGACATGTGATTTGTGATGAGTCCTAGAAATTAAAAGAACATGAGTAAAATTATGTCACTCATGACTTAGAATTGGCAGCGGTAATACACACCTTAAAAATGTGGCGACACTACTTAATGGGAAGAAAATTTCTACTATTGATGGATAATAGTCATGAAATATATGTTTAGCCAACCAGATCTTAATGCAAGGCAAGCAAGATGGCTAGCCTTCTTGAGCGAATTCGACTTCGAAGTCAGACATATCAAGGGTAAGGAAAATAAGGTAGTAGATGCTTTAAGTAGAAGATTCCATGGGTTATTTGAGATAAATATCAACATGGCAGAAAGTGACCTGGAACAAAGAATAAGGACGATAGGTATTAACGACGAAAACTACACTAAGATAATGGCAGAAGTACAAAACAGTACCACAAACTCAGATAAACCGGATCTAAGTATCGACAAGAAGGGACTATTATGATTTAAAAACAGACTTTACATACCAGATTCAACAGAGTTAAAGTTAATAGTCTTGGACGAAGTGCATAAGAAACCATATTCTGGCCATCCAGTATACCAGAAAACGATAACAACACTTAGAAAACTATTTTACTGGCCTAATATGGAGGGCAAAACAACATAATACTTGGCTAGGTGCCAAGATTGTCAGCAGGTTAAGGCTGAACACTAGCATCTAGCCAACCTATTACAACCATTACTAGTACCAGAATGGAAATGGGAGACCATATCGCTGGACTTTATAACAGGTTTTCCAAAAACCCAGTGACATAATGTTTCTATTATGGTTGTAATCGATAAACTCAGCAAGTCTGCACACTTTATTCCTGTAAAGTCTACTTTTAAAGCTATAAACATTGCTGAAATATTTATGAAAGAAATTTTTAGCCTGCATGGTATTCCCAAAATGGTGATTTCAGATAGAGACGTAAAATTCACATTTGCCTTTTGGAAGGAATTGTTTGCAGGGCTAAATACTAATTTGAATTTCAGTACGAGTTATCACCCACAAACAGATGGACAAACCGAAAGGACAAACCAAATCGTAGAGGATATGCTCTGCATGTACATAAGAACAAAACCAAACAAGTGGGAAGACTATCTACACTTGGTAGAATTTGCATATAACAATGGGTACCAAACTTCGGCTAAGTTAAGCCCTTTCGAGGTACTGTATAGCAGAAAGTGTACGACTCCAATTAGCTGGGATAACTTGGTTTACAGACTCATGGTTGGACCAGAGATGCTCCAAGAAATGGAGAACATGGTAAGGAAGGTACAACAGAACTTAAAAGAAGCACAGGACAGACAAGAGAGCTATGCAGATCAGAAAAGAAGACACTTGAAATTTCAAGTGGGAGACCATGTTTATTTGAAGGTCAAAGCCCAAAAAATCTTGTTGAAGTTAGGAAACTATGCCAAGATAGCACCCAAGGTTTGTGGGCCCTTCGAGATACTATCTTGAATTGGACCCGTAGCATACCAACTTGCACTTCTAGCTAATCTAAGAATTCATAATGTATTTCATGTTTCTTTGTTGAAAACGTATGTTCATGACCCTACTCATATGATTGATTGGAACTTGGTGCAGGTAGAAACCAAAGGCGAGCTCCAGGTGGAACCCCTGCGTATTCTGGACCGAAGAGAAATAGCACTTCGGAATAGAGCCGTCACTTAGGTAAAGGTGCAATGGAAGCACTTTAGTCCTGAGGAGGCCACTTGGGAGTTGAAGGGGGATTTGTGGAAATCTCATCCAATCCTGTTCCAAGAAAGGAATGAACACTGAGGAAAGTGTTTTATTGAAGGGGGAAAGGATGTGACATCCCCAAAAATAAAGTATTTTTGAAATTTAAAATTTGTTGGAAAATTATTCTATTTTTAGTAATTCGAATTTGGAAACTTTTTGCCATTTATGGCAATTCCGAATTTTGAATTTGATAATTGTAATTAATTATTATGACTGTTGGGTAGAGATATGATTTGACCCAACTAACTATTTGACTATGACACTTGTATGAAAATATAACATTTTATATTGATTGGAGGAGGACAAATGGAACAGTCATGTTAAAATCAACTGACCATGACTCCATGAGTGGGGAACATGTTGGAACTACCTCTGGGCTAATTGTTACAAGTGGAAAATCAGAGATTTGGCCATTGGCAGCCCCTGAAAATTAGGGATTTAGAAAGATGCGAAAATTCCCAAGGGAGGGAAAAAGACCTAGGAAAAAAGATTTTTGATCAAATAACATATGTGAGGAGGGAGGACGTTGCCGAGTATGCTGGGAAGAGAGACTATTGTTTTTATCTTCCTGTTATGAACACTTTTGTTGGAGTGTGAGGCAAGAGAAGTCTGCTGAGATAGAAAGACATTTCTGAGGAGGATTTTTCTGAGTTAACCCTCATGGACTCATGGTCAGGCTAGGGGGTGAACTAGGAAAGTAATTTGGCTACCTTATTCTACGTTGGGAGGAACATGGTTTTTCCCTTTGTTTTCCCGCAATTGGTTCAGATATGTATTCTTCTCTTTCTCTGTTTTGAATGATTATATATATCTGTTATAATGTAGCTGTTGTTCCTAAATTGAAATAATTTTCCATAGATGAAATTTAGTCATTATGTGATGTTTATAACAGATAGCCTAGTTCTAGAATTTCCACTTTTGTAATTGGAATTCGAGGTAACTACCGATGTATAATTTGGAAACTGAAAAAATCTGTATATCCAATAAGTTTATGTATTTCTCTATAAAAGTAGATTTCTAAGAGTTCATATTTTATAGCTGAACCTTCCCTTCTCGGATAGTACTGAAAGGGAAGGGACACAGGATGGTATGGACGCTCCAAAACCATGAATATTACTTATATAATTACATATAGAATTATATGTTTATTTATTTGTAGTTGATAATTTGCGTGGTATCATTATTTAAACAAAAATGATGTAACTGTAACAGGATGTACTTATACAGAAATCTGATGTCACATTGTATAGGTAAATAGACGATACCAATTGGCAATCAACCCCTTTGATATAAAGAAAATATTGAATCGGAGAGTCCGCAAACTTCTCCTTAAAAACTCGGTACAAGACCAGATAAGATTTGAATAAGTCACGATGTTCAATTATAGGATATTACAGAAGTAGGATACTCCGTAAGAGTAAAGGTAAGGAGATGCATAGAAAGGGAAATATAATTTATTACAGTTCTGTACGTATAGCTTACAATTACAAAATTTCCTACCCATATATTAGAAACCCCTGTGACACAATGATAGATGCATGGGCATGGATGTACATAAATCTTCTTATATATTTCTAGATCAGTGTTCTGGAAATACAACACAGAATCGTAACCTTACTCAGATCATTATTAGATCCAATCTAATTATTACAAACCCAGAATGAAGCATACCGAAAATATACATAAAGAATGTTGAATGAAAGTAAATGATGTATATATGGTATTTTAGATCTAATACCTTTCGAATTTCAAACATTCAGAATATAAATAGAACATTCGATCTAAGATGTAATCACAGTAAATAAATTTTAGAGTAAGGAGAGATCCGAGCGATTAACTCAACAAACTTTTCATTCATTAAAAAAAAAATAGAGCAATCCTGTAGATAAATCGATACAAGATTCATGCTATAATAACTGGACCCAAACTTTATGTTACATTTGGGAATTCGTCCCCTTTCAAGTCCGATAGGAAACTGAGAAAAAACTATAATAAGTGACTGCATTCTTTTGCAACCATGTCTGTTCAAACTGGGGAGGGGTTACAAACGGGAACTCGTTTACCTTTTTGTATCAGGCTCGCGAACGAACATCCAAAATCCTCACGTAAACGAAACCCTGGAGAATTTATCACAATCAAAGATTAGCATATGATATACGAGGAAGAATTTTAAGAAGCATACAAATATTAAATACATCATACCAAGACGTTACTTAACTTCTGATTTGCGACTCCTGAGATTTCTTTCTTCTTGTTGCTTTCTGTCAGGACAAATGCCCAGGGCCGAGGGTGGATAGTGCCATAACTCACTGATGGGTAACCTCATATCAAATAGGGACCATCATTAGTGATATGTTTCAATCCTCGAAACGACTTAAAATAGCATAAGAAATATCTTCACGCAATAACTAATGGATAATGGAATATAGTAATCGACTATACTAAAATCCCTGTGAATCATAAACTACACTTTGTACCTTGGCATAAATAGAGTATAAGTCCTTTATTCTTAACTGGGAATACATCTAACTGATTGAGCCCAGTCGACCATAACCAAACTACACAGAACTTTATAAGCTAACAATGATACAAAGTTGTTCGACCAAATGTTTTACAAAGTATACTTTTGGAAAATCTTTAGTATAGAAAAGGAGGAGTAACGTAGGCAGAGGTCCAATTAAGTCTCTTAGACGCTATGGAGGTAGGGTCACACAGGTACCATGCAAGTAAAACAAAGCACACAGTAGGGTTATCCCTCCAGACAAAACCCTCTCTCAGTCTCTCGAATAATTTGGTTATGGACCCCGGTTCATGACAGGAGGCCACCAGAGAAACTCTAGATCCTGAAATGTAGAAAAATGAGGCTAGTGCTTTCTCTCTATAACTAGAGGAGGAATAGAGACAAACTCAAAAGAAAAAATTCTTCTACAGGATTCAGGATGGCATCAAAGAATTTCAGAGATTACACCAACAAAACAAAATCTGTAAATTACACCACCATTTCCTTATCAACCATAGTATCATGCATAAGGAAAGAACTTACTAGGGATGCAGACCACACCATCTATTACAACCATGGAGCAGACACCTTGACAAAAAAATTGCCTCAACATTTTGTTACACAGAACCTCTTCGTAGAACTCAACAATGGAAAACTGGAAACACACCTTAACCCTAAAGACGCCTTGTCATCTTGGAGTGAATGTGGAGAGTGCTAAGGACGATTAACCATGTGACAAGGGCAGAGTCGATATGACAGTTTGGGTATTGAGCCTGTTCAATTCATTGGAATGCACATAACTGCCATTAATGTAGTCACAGAGCTTTAACTACCTGGACCACGGACTAACCCTTCCCTTTAAAGAATGTCGGATTTGACCCCTTAATGACTCGACGAAAGTTAAATGCGCATTCACGCCCTTTGTGCTAATTTGTATCATAATTCAATCCTACTTGTCAAATTATCCACTAGTGTAGAGGCTTAGAATCTCTGATTAAGCCACCGGTTCCAAGAACCAATAGATAACCGGGACGTGGTAGTTAGACCAGTTACTTGGAATTTAATATTTGACCCCACGACTATTATGGTTAGGAACTAGTTAAAGTCTCCAAGGTTAAAAATAAGATTCGACCCCACGATTATTATGGTTAGGAACTAGTTAAAGTCTCCAAGGTTAAAAAATCAACAAGTGGACCGGGTGTAGACATAGAGCCTTATGCTAAAACGTTTTTTAGCATGATTTTATGAGACTACACTTATATCTATAGCCCTACACAGATAGGTAAGGAATAGAGGCAGAAAGGGGTTCACTAAAGCCTTGGGAACTTTCCCTTATAACCTTTCTACTCGTTTTAGTCAAGATGTTATAAGTAAGACAATCTTGTGAAAGTAGAAATTTAGGAATTGTTTAACTAGATAATAGAGAGTAAGGTAGGGTTAGTTTCCTTTTTAATGGAATTATGACAACAAAGACCCCTTCTTCTATAAACATAATGTTTTTTTTGGTTGGTAAATTATGAGGTACATTACATGTCCCGTGAGGCCCCGCTTGTCGCCCGACCTCATTCTGCGAGGACATTTGCAAGGGGTTGATGTTTTTAGTGGGCCCTTTAGGTGAGATCCGTGAGGGTTATAGGGAGATTGGAAGGCCATTTGAAAAATAGACAGTCCTGGACCAAATAATTGTGGGGCTAGGAGAGCCTTAGAGCAATTGACATCATCTCTTGGAATTATTCCAAGTTTTTGTGTGAGTTTGTAGTGTTTGTTGAAGTTTTTATAACAACCATTATAATTCTATTGTTGTTGTATTTCTTGTCTCCATTCACAATAAAGGATGTCATTGTCGTCACTTCCATTATTTGTGTACTTATATTAGTAATTTGTTTGACGGAATTTCACTTAATGTAATGCATGCAAACGATTTGTGAAAGGTCATATATCAAATTTTCCATGAAGTATATATATGAATACAAAATGTTTAACAAAACTACAAAACCAACGACATCACAATTTGCACTGTAAAACACTAAAATCCTTGCCTAGCGGATTTGGGGATATTACACAATGGGTTCTCTACAATTATACAATTTTTTAGAAGGAAATTTCATCATTAAGGTACTCAACACTTACACTAACGACCTTATATTTTGATAGAAAAATAACATATCAATGTTAGAAAAACTCAAATTTCACATAGTTATTCACAATTTCTATAAATAAAAATTGTATATTATTCCTTGGAAAATCAAGTGCAATACTTAAGTTATTCCTTGTCCACCTAAAGAAGGAGAGAAAGGAAGGTAGTATTTTAAGAAGCATGTAGCTGATAAAGATAAAAAATGTATATTATTCCTTGGAAAACCAAATGCAATACTTAAATTATTCCCTGTCCACTTGGAGAAGGAGAGGAAGGAATGTAGTATTTTGAGGAGCATGTAGATGATAGAGATAAAAAATGTTATCCTCCTCTGAAAACCGTTTGGTGAATTCCTATTCAATTTTCCTTGTTCTAATCAAGCTATCCTTTCAATTTGAGACAATTCCCTCAATTTGTTTTCTCATAAGTGTTTTGGGATGGATAAATATATTTTTGAAGTCTAAT